>JACGAQ010002566.1:0-39386 GCA_014119065.1 Orius insidiosus
AATACAAATATTTGGACAAGAAAACGAAAACAGTTTGTTTAAAAAGTTTAATTTTTGTATGAAAACAATAAAAAGTTTATAAATATTATAAATAAATTAGTTTTTAAAATAAATAATTTTTAAAATTTACAAAAACTTTTTGGATAACTACAATGTGATTTTGGTTTAGGAGTTCGTTTGTTTTTTGGGAAGGGATGTAATAATAATCTTGAATCTCGAAGTTGCCTTTAGGAACTGTCAAGTCTCCATAGATATCTGGCTGGTATTGATAGAACGGACTGCTTTTCGTCGGGGATGAAGGCGCTCTGATGACGTCACTGAAGTCATTAGAAGAGAGTAGACTCGGTGCGGGAGATGGAATGTTGGCAAAATGTTCTTGGACGGGACTGCTATCTGTGAAGTACATATCTCTCGCGTTTCTTGTAGGGGCCAAAGGTTGTGGAACGCCGTAACCGTTGCTTACTTCGATTTGAGGATCTTGAACGGGGCCGTTTGCAGAGTAGTACACGTCTCTTGCGTTCCTCAAATAAGCAGGCGATTGATCGATGCCTCTCGAGTTCCTCAGAGCTGGCGCGGATAATTGTTGCTCGGGATTCTGGTTGCTAATATGTTGTGCTTGGGACGTCCCTCTAGAGTTTCTAGTAAAGCTGAAGCAGACGAGGATTGCCGATGAGAGTGCTCAGAATGTTAGGTGAAATAAGGTCGTTGGCGGCGATCGATGGAGCGATTCTGATGTTTGCTCAAGTTTATCAGTCCAGGTATAAACATTGGGCGACCTGGGTGAAGCTATTCGCCGTGGTAGCTGTTGCTGAAGATGGTCTTCCAATGACGTTGCTTAGGATATTTGGAGAAATTAAATTGTTTAGGGAGATAGCAGGAGATATGTTTAAATTACTCAAGTCTATTAAACTTGGGTCTTTGGAACAGGAAGAGTTGGAGTATTAGGAGGAGAATGTTTGTGGGAGGTGGAAGAGGGAATCCAGGAGGCAAAGGTTGACCAGGTGGGAAATACGGTGGTAATCCTGGTTGAGGCGGTGAGTTTGGTGGGAAATACGGTGGTAATCCTGGTTGAGGCGGAGAGTTTGGTGGGAGACCTGGAGGAAATAAAGGTGGACAAGGTTGGTAGAACGGAGGAAGGCAAAATTGATTTTTAGCTGGTGGGCAAACCGGGTCCAGTAGGTACCTCAGAAATCGCACCAATCGGGGGGATCAAACCATCAGCGATTAAACCATTCAAATTGAGCAAATTTGTCAACGAATCGATCGGAATCTGATGCAAAGGAGATTGAATTTCACCAGGAGTTTCAGCAGGTAAGGTTGATTTGTACCCGCGGATGCTTGAGAAGGACTGTTGACTACATTGCTCAAAATGTTAGGGGAGAGTATATTGTTTAGGGACAACGCAGGGTTTACGTTTAGGCCGTCAATATTGATAAGGCTGAGGATTCCTTTTTTGGGGTCGAGAATAAGCAGAGGGATGCTATTCGGTGGGACGTTTGCGTTAGACAGGATGCCTAAAAGGTTGTTTTGAATGTTAGGAGGAAGAGTGTTTAAGTTGATCAAATCTCCCAAACCGTTGCCACCGTTCGCTTTAGTTCCGGCGTTCGCACTCGAAGGACTGTCGACAACGGTGCTTCCGATATTCGGCGACAGAATATTATTGAGACCGACAGCCGGGTCGACATTGATGTCGCTGAGGTTGATCAAACGTGCGGTCCTCGGGCTCGAAGGTCCCGTCGCATTAAAATCTACGTTATTCGGGTCCAAACTTTCCAGCTCATTTTCCTTCGCTTGCGAGCTTTCATCAGAAAGATTCAGCGGAACCTCACTGATTTGAAAATTATTACTTTGCTTATCATAAGTCAGCATCCGCACAAACGGATCATTCTTAACTTTCTCATCTTTTTCACAATTTATCAACGGCACACTCGCCAATAATAAAATCCACACCTAAAATCAATAAAAATAATTAAACAACATAAATGATTTAAAAACTTACTTTGATAATCATGTTGCCATCAGTGTTTGGTTTGAGGAAGATTAATTAAAAAATAATTATATGTGACAATTATATAGTTTCGACCCGTCATATTTCGTAAATAACACAAATTGCAGACCACGTTTTTCGTGTTCTGAAACAAAATTTGTAATTTTTTGACGAAAAAAAAGACAAACAAACCATTCAAAAGAGTAAGGAAGAAGTTGAAAAAAAATTAATAGGAAAAAACATTCGGAGGATTAAAAATAAACAATTTTTTTTCCACCTTCGGAATGATATCGGGAAAAAATTTTTTGTTGTCCAAACAAAATTCGTCCTTTAACACGGTGAACAAACGCAAACAATACGTGGTCAAATATGGAAACCAAACGCAGTTTTTAATTAAACTTTGGTGCACCTCTAATTAAGAAAAAAAAAATTATTAGGTACATCAAAAAAATGGGTTTTTAGTCTTCAAGTTCTAATTTTTTTGTTAAATTTACACAAATGAGAAGTTGACGATTTTTTTCGGGGAAAAAGTAGTGTTTGGGAAGCAAAACCTTCGAAAAATCATAAGTCCTAAACAGATTGAAAAAGAATACTCAAATCAGTTTATGGCCTTTTTAATTTTTAGAGTCTCGTCCGAAAGTATTCTCGTCCTAACAGGCAACGCCCCTTTTTAGGACGAGATGACAGGAGGACGAGAAGACATTCGGATGAGTGGATTTCAATTTTTTAAATATTAAACTTTAATAAAATTGAAATCATCTCGTCCGAAAGTATTCTCGTCCTATTGTCTTCTCGTCCTAAAAAATATGTGTAAAATAAATATTACTTAAATTAAATGAAATGTATTCTCATCCAAAAGTAAAATATGTGTAAAATAAATATTACATTAAATTAAGTGTATTCTCATCCGAAAGTATTCTCGTCCTACTGTCTTCTCGTCCTAAACTAACGTACAAAAATTGCTGCGTCGGAGAAATGCGGCAGCGTTCCACCCAAGCAAGTTTTAAACTCCTTTTTGCGCCTACCGAGCTCATCATCCCAGAGCCGCCTACAGGGTGAGCAAATCCTCGCGAGAGGAAAAAAATTAACCCCCTAGTGTCATAAAACGAGCTGTCATCATCTCGCAAAATAAACAAACAAACCGACCGTGACTTGCGGGTGGAACGCTGCCGCATTTCTCCGACGCAGCAATTTGTACGTTAGTTTTAGGACGAGAAGACCGAAGGACGAGAATACCTTCGGACGTGATTTCATTTTTATAAATTTTAAAAAAATTGTAATAAAATTAAAATCACTTGTCCTACTGTCATCTCGTCCTAAAAAGGGCGTAGCCTGTTAGGACGAGAATACTTTCGGACGAGAATACAGTTATATTTTTCTTTTTCTATTATTTTTAGGACGAGAATACTTTAGGATGAGAATACTTTCGGACGAGTGCCCCCAATTTTTAAAATGTACCACCCTGTATATAAGCCAGAAATTGTATTAAGGTAAAAATAAAATTATCTAATCAAGAACGTTTGTTCAAACGCAAAATAGAGAAAAAAGAAAAAACTAAATATAGAATATTTAGCAGACTGAAGATAAAAAAGATTTATTTTGATTAAACTGTTTCCTAATAGTTATTATGAAAGTGGGTTACTAAATAAAGCGAACAAAACTTTTATCAGCATTTTTTTTTTCGTGGGTAATGTTCATTTTTAATCGCACTAAAATCTAATTATCTAACGTTAGAAGAGCAGTTATTTCCGCAGGCGACGAAAATTAGGTCTTTATTGGCGAAAAAAAATGGTTTTTAGGGCCAGATCTATAAAAATGAAGCATGGCCAGCAGACATTTTGGCCTGCGCACTCTATTTTTTATCCGATTTTCTGACATATCTTCTGTTTTTAGGTTCCCCTCTTCTTTATGGACGCTTTCCCCGAATTTTCGCCAAGAAAACAGAGTTTTCCTTTTTTTTACTCAAAGACCGTACTTTTTGGCCCAAAAGTTTGAAAATAATTCAAAAATAAATTTTTTTTTTCAATTTTACAATCTTATCAAAGCTCTGACCTAAGGGACCTCATGAAAAAAAATTTATAAAATACAAAATACGAGATACGATCGAACAGTGAATAGAAAGGATCAAAATGAGGACGTTGGTGAGTTGAATTTTTATTGAATAAACCTCAAATTTAATTAAAACAAATTTATTTTTTAAACTAAGTTACTTCTTTCTATGCTTTTATTGTCTTAAAACCGGGAAACTGATTAATTCGATTTTGTTGTTTCAAAGAACAATGGGGCGATGAAATAATTGAATTAAAACCCTTTTGAAATAGAGGCTTTGGATTTTTATTTTATGGGTAGGAGGAAGACAAACAATTTATTAAAACGCTGTAGCTCATGAGTAAAATGTTTGGATACAGGTTACGAACTTTCGAGGGTAACCACATTTGTCGTCCCTTTCATCACGCTTTTCCATCGCTCTTCCCACTTATCGTTTGTCTTTGACTATCGAGGCTTTCCGGATAACAAAAGTTGAAAGGGCAAAAGTTATATTTTAAATTGAAGCTAAAAATAACTTTGAATACAAAGTTGGGAGCTAATGGGAACGACCGTGTAGGTTTGTCTAAATATTTCGAGCGAATGTCGAGATTGAAATATGGCCTGAAAATTCGTTCTTTCTAACTTGATAATGAAATTTTCATTGTTTCCGTCCGGAATGTTTGCGAAAATATTTTGACAAACGAATCCGTAGAGTAACAAAAGCCTGCAGGCTAGCGTATTTTGAGTAGGAAAACGTCACGCCTGTTTGCTCAGTTCTGTTTGTTGAAAATTAATGGATGAACGGTTCAATTTCTACGTTAATCTCCTCTTGTAAAATGCAAATTTCGTGCACGGATTTCTGGTCAACTGGTAACGCTATAATTTTTTTTTTAGCTTTTGTTTTTGGTTGGAGTAGCCGTTTTAGTGGCGATGGTCGAAGGGGATTCTTCGTCTGCTGATTCTTCGGAAGAGCACGGACAGATAACGCAGCAGGCGCAGCAAAGCCAGAAGCGCAAACCGAAGAAGGACAACAAATCGAACAAGAAACTGAACAAGAACAGACATCTGCAAGAAGACGTTAATTTTATGTATTTTTTAAAATAATTTTTTTTCTGTGAGACCTATTTTTTACCTATTTTAATAGAGGGGGAAAAACTCTTGGAGTAATATAAGGACTAAAAATCCCATCTCAAAGCTTTCTCCGCACAAAAGTCACAAAATGAACATAAATTCTTTATAAGGGTTTCTCCGAGTGTTTTTCCGAGCTCCAAAATAAGTAGATGAGAGCGAGGTTTTTCTTATAGCCTCTTCTTAGCCGAAAAAATTTATTAGTTTTCCCCTTTACGAGACTCGACTTGAAAAGCGAAAATGCTTGTTGGTTACGTAATGAAGCCATGGATAAAATGATAAATTTTAGGGAGGGGAGTTAATATTTTAACAAGATAAGAGAAAGAAAAAAAAGTAGAAACTCTGTTTACATCAGACATCCAATCCGTTTTTCGGAAAGTCGAGGAAAAGCTTGTTCAATTTTCTCTCGTCCGAAGCGAGCATTTAATCCTACCTTCAGAACGTTTTTCTTTATTACTTTTCTTTCTTTAAAACCGCATTCCCGAGGCTTTTCCAGCCCGTTGTTACTAGGAAAGCGGGAGGGGGTGAGACAGTTTTCAACTTCCATAAAATCTCATGTTGCTTCTACTCCGTACATTTTCTTTAAAAGGGTTCGTGACCTCACATGATGGGATTTTTTTCGGCGCAAATAGAGAGTGAAACAACAAAAACTTTTTTTTTACGATTGCCTACATTGTGGAGTACCATAAATAAAATGATAACCTTCGCCTCGCGGAATCACACAGAATAGACGGCATAAAGGCTGTGGTGGGATATGGGGGCATTTTGGCCCCTACGGCCGAAAAAATTCCAGAAGATGCCTCTCTACGTGAAGAGAGCTGACATAAATTTCAGATCAAAAAACCAAACGGTTTTCGAGAAAAAAAGGTTTATCCTTTTTAGAAAAACCTCAATATCTCGAGAACTAATGATCCCACAGAGCAAATTTTTTTTGTAAATTGTTTAGCATCAATGATGCGTCTTGGAGAATTTTTGAATAATTTTCCCCATACTATCAAGTGTGAAAAATTCATTTTTACAAGTTTTGAGTGGTCAGAAAAAATTGTTCCCTTCGGGTAGTGAATCCAAACTAATAAAGCTTTTAGAGGAACCTAAAATGTACCCCTCATAATTTTTTTAAATTTTTCGAGTTGGTAGAACTGTATTTTATAAAATTTTGTAGCCGCCATAGCCTTTTCCCGTACTACTTAATCATTTTTCCTCTATAAATTCCAAGAACCAAAACTGGACAGTGAGGCCTACCATCAAAAATTAATTAAAAGTAAACAAAAAAACCACGTAAAAAACTTCAGTTATTAATAACCTTCTTTTATGATCGATAAAATGATTAATTTTTTAAATTAATTTTTTCCCCCTCCGTTTTGTAATTTTAAAACAAGAGAGAAAAATGAAGTGGATAAAATTACTTTGTATGAAGCCCGTAAATTGTATAAAAACCAATTCATTTGAGAAAACTCGTTTGGTTCAAAGAGAAATGCAATATTCTGTCCAACCTTCGCTAATTCAGGAAAACAGAGTCCGAGGTAAACCTGAAATAATTAAACCCTCGTATTAATCATTTGCAACTTAATTCCTTTTTGAACGTCACAATTTTTAACGTTTTTTTACAATCAAAAAAGGTCAAAATATTTTCTGTCCGGGAATTTGAACAAAATGTCCCCAGAATAGTTACTCTTTTTGAAATATCGCTATTTATTATAACGACAAATGGTGAGATGGAAGAAAATCGTGTTTCCTTTTTCATATTCCGCTGACGTTTTTTTACGTAATAATATTCCAGAAGGAGCGATGGAAGGGGAGAATATGAAAAGAAAAAAAAAACTTTTGTAGAAAAATAATACGTTGAGACTGTCACGACCTTATAAAAAAGATATTTATCCTGATTTTTCTCAAGAATTTTTAACTTTTTTTTTAAAGTTTTATCGTTAGGGAAGATTTTTTTTATACCTAGGAAAGACTTTTTTATATTTTAAATCACTTCCCTCGTAAGAATCAATAGAGGAAAAACCGCAGCTCATTAGTTTTACCCTTCTTTCCTTTCAACCAATTCCGTTCTTCAAACTCTTTTTCAGGCCTCGAATTTCCGAGAGAAAAGCCTTAATGGTTTTTCACTTGGTTACCCTGAGGCGAAAAACGAATTGTTCCAATTTTATCGAGAATTCATGTTTATGCCGAGCAATCAATGCATATTTAATCAAATTGAATAATTAAATCAAAATAGCAAGAACTTAAAACCAAAATCATTGGATCATAAAAAGTACAAGCTGGAGCTCGCCACGACAAAAACTTCCTCAAAGTAGCGCAATTTAATAATTTTTCGTCCCTACTATCGAAAAAAGTTTCAAGGAAGAAAAAAGTCTCCTCGACCAGCCGGAGGGGCTTAAAAAAGCTTTTAACATTTTTTTAGATACACAAAAGGATGATTCTGTGGAAATCGCGAAGGGAAAAAGTGGCGATCTCAGGGGGTAAAGCCTTCTGAGAAATGGAGTAGGAAAACGACTGCTATTCGGCCAAAACATCGAGGAAAACGGAGGTAAACAGGCTTTCACGGAAAGGAAAACCCATGAAATCGAATAAAAAAGGTTGTTTTTCATATCAAAAATTGATAAAAACGGCCAGATGTTCAATTCAAAGGGGCTTCATCTCCCAAAATCCACAGAAAACGGCAAAAAATCCAGTTAAAAGAGATTATCACGGCCGAAGAACCTAGAAAACTCCTATAAATAAAATTTCTAGATCAAAAAACTGTACAAAATTGGTAAAAACGAAGAAAACGGCTTAAGGGCATAAAAATCTGCCAGGGAAAGGAAAACCCCGAAAATTGAGTAAAAAGTTTGTTTTTAAAAAAATCCAGGTATTTAAAGGGACTTCATCGGCCTAAAACCTACAGAAAATAGCCAAAAATCTAGTGAAAAGAGGGTATCTGGACCACAGAACCGAAAAAACTCCGAAAGTTCAATAAAAAGTTGTCTCTTAGACAAAAAACTGAAGGAAATTGGATAAAAAAGGTCCGAAGAACATGCTAAAACGCATAGACAGGCTGCCAGGGAAAGGAAAACCCCGAAAATTAAGTAAAAAGTTTGTTTCTCCTATACAGAAAATCCAAAATCCGCCAAAAACAAATTAAAATAGGGTATCGCGACTGGAGAGCTGAGAAAACTCCCGAAAATCCGGTAAAATTTGAATCCTTGGACAAAGAAACGAAAAAAAAGGGTCTAAAATTAGCAAAAAAGGGTTAGTATAGTCAGATAAACCTATGAAAATGGTAAAAAATCTTTGAGTGTAGCTGTCGGCCGGAAAGGGGGTTTCTAGGACGTTTAATCTCAGTCTGGTAATAAAGGAAATAGATATTTTTTTAAATCTATGGTGCTCTAGAAATAAAGCGCGTTCTATTGTTGATTTTGATTTGGAAAAATTGTGGCTTTTGTCAATATAGGCTCCGTGAATTTTTCAGTGGGAGGAAACTCAATAATAATTAATAGTAGAGAGAACTTAGCATACGTGGTTTGAATAACAAATTGACTCCTGTCCGCTGAATGAAAGGGAACGGGGGGTCGGATTAGTGTAGTCGAGGTAGCCATGGGGACGACGGATATCGACACACACACCTCCGGGCAAACTTCAAGAGGAACAAAACAGTCGCATTTCTGCCTTTTCACTCCATTTATCCTCGACGCCACACAATAGACTCGAATATAATTTAACACTCCATCATTCTCATTCTTCATAAATACATCAAATCTATTTTTTTTAGTACGAAATTTTTGTTAAACTTTGGCAGCTTTGACCTCAAATCCGACAACCTGATAGGATTGTATCTGAACAGGATATAAACCAAAAGAGGATAAAAGTGACGGGCGGAAAATGGAAAACATCCTGAGGCCATTCCCAGCTTTATAACTCGGATTAAACAATTTTATTTTTTCTCTCCCCCCCCAAAAAACGACTTAATTTAATAAACGAGGCGTTTGTCGTAAACTTTTCATCCGGGCACGTTTCTTATTAAAGTCAACGTTTGAAAAAAAAATGTTGACTCAGGTTGTTTGCGGGAGAAATTCGCGAATTTTAATAGACTAAACTTAAAAGTGTTCCAAATTTAAAGTTTAAAATATTTTCAATAAAAAAGGTCTTTAGAAAATCTTATTAAGCCTGAGGGTTATATATCGACCTAAGGCGAATAAAGGACAAAGGGATGTGCCAAAAAGGGCGAAACTCCCCCCCTTCCCCTAACCCTTTTCCTTAGGTAAGAAATAAATGACAGCGAAAAGCAGACTCGCCTTTTGTAACCGAAACTTCACCCCCCATTCTCCACTTTCAGGACAGATTCTCGCTTTTACCACTGTTTTGTTTTATCCGGTCACAGATTGGATCCAATTTTCTTCTTCTCCCCCATAAAACTTTGATAAAACTCTTTTTTATCCCGGAATAAAATTTAAAGTATGGAAATTCAAAAAGTTTTTTTTTTAAATCAAAAGTTTTAAAATTCAATCTCTTTATGCAAAATCCAATCAAATATTAAACAAACCAATAGAGGACTCTGGGACAGGATGTTTATTCAAAAATATTCTACAAAACGTGCGTTTTAAAAGAAATGTTTAAAATGTTCCGTTTTTTAAATAAAAGACGGGAAATGAGGCCGATCCGGATTAATTCTTTAAAGGGAATTCTTTATTGAATCCGGACTTACTAACTCACTCAAAGTAGTTGAACTCTCCTTTACCCGGATTTTCCATCGTTTGTTCACGGGATTAGGAAAGGGCGTTAGAAACTTATTAGACGCTCAAAATGTTCACTATTTAAAAAAATTTTAATGGGTAAATATTCTCGCCGTATGAAAAATTCAAGGGGTTAAATATTTAAAAATCCATTAAATGGTAGTTTCGTTTGTATTGGAAGGGACGATTGAAAAATAAAGGGAGGAAATCAAACGGGAGTTACACACGCAGAAAAAAAATATAAGGAGGGGGAAGTATAAGTGAGGAAGAGTTTTTTTATTTTTCAAAAAATTTTCCAAGTTTTCTTTTTTTTCGAAAAATTTTCCAAGTTTTGTTTTCTTTTTTTTTCGAAAACTTTTCCAAGTTTGCTTTTTTTTTTTTCGAAAAATTTTCCAAGTTTGCTTTTTCGAAAATGTTTTTAAGTGTCGAGGTAGAAATAATGGGCTCTTTGGCCTAGGGATGTGCCTCTCGTAACGGGTAGAAGTATGAAATTTCTCCCTACTGAAAAAAATAATAATTAAAAAGTGGCAATTTTTTTACACCAAAAATTCTTAAAAAATATAAGGAGTAATTGGTGAAAATTTGGTGAAATCAGACCAACGGTTCGGCCGCAGCGAATTTTTTAAAATTTCAAACGGACATATATTCGCCATTTTTTTGAAATTCAAAAATCGCCCACGTTAGTTTCTTGCTCACCAACTAAAGAAAATTTGGTGAAAATATGGTGAAAATCGGTCGAAAATTGTGGCCGTAAAGTGTTCCGGAAAAAATGCTAAGGACGGACGGCTGGCACCACAGACAAAGTTGAGATCGGCAAAGATCAACATTCGATTTAACCCTCCCGGGTCTGGAAGACCCTTCCCCAAAAACCTAACGTCGAGGGTATCACAATAACTTCTTTAAGGAAGTTAAAAAGAAAAAAATTTAAAAATTTAACAGTTTTCTCGTAAAATTGGAGCAAAACTTCAAAGAAAAAACACCGACGTATTAAGTGGTATAACGGAGCGTCTGGTAATCCTAAAAATGGGCTTTTCTCATCCTAAAAATCGATGAACTGGATGAAAAGGATTTTTTTTGGCCTCCAAAGAACTGAAAAACGCTCAACAATAAGTCCCTTGCCCCCAAATCAGAAGTTTCTTATCCTTAGCAACGAATAAAACGCCCCAAAAACTGATCAAATCGGTATTTCTTGTCAGATAAGTCAAGGAAATATAGGTTAAAAAGGAATTTCTAGGTATAAAGAACTAAGAAAGCGAAATTTTGAATAAAACGGTTTCTCTATAAAAAAACCTACGAAAAAGCACGAAAATTGGGTTAAAAGATGTGTGTACACTAAAAAATACCTCGCCAGTTTACGTCAAATAAAAATTTAGATAAGCGATTCAATGATAGATCTGGTCATAAAAGAAAATTTTTATTAGGGTATAATATTTTTTACGCTAACTGTTGCCGATTATTCAATTTCCGAGGTCAAAGATGACCATAAATAAGGGATGTTTCCGTATCCAAGAGTTATCTCATCGAAATATATTGAGCCTGTTCATGCATAATTGATGAATACACTGGATAGCGAATAGTACACGGTCGGTGCTTACGTTGGCTGAGGATTCTAATTACTATCAGAGGTGAATTTGAGATTGACAGCGATACCCTTTACAGTCAACGGCCCTTCAAATTTTCAAAGGGCCTTCTATTCATAAACTGTTATAAACTAAATTAATGTTAAATTTTATTTTTATTTCAAAATGCCCCAGTTTGTATTCCAAGGTTGAAATATCGATTGAATTTCATTTTAATGGAGTTAAAAAAAGAAGAACGCACTCAATTTAATGAATAACGTTGAAAAGCGTTCCAACGATGGCGCTTTTAATAAATGGTCTCTTGTTAATTAAATGATAAAATGGAATTAGGGTCGGTATGTTCCCGACGGGAGAGGGAAAAGCAGTTTACGATAAAATTGAACCCTTTTAAAACGTACGATACCAGAGTTTACAACCTTATATGTACTCATGTAAAACAAACCGAATTTTCCAGTTACTACAGGAAGGCGGCAGGGATAATAAATCCTGGCCTGAAAGCCCTCTCCTTGATGCACTCTGACGTAGCACTCCGATGAGCCTAATGACGTCATTAGCCTTGGAACTCTGTGAGGATCATAGGCTCATGTCGTCATCAGATTTCCCACACTCACTCTTCTCCATGAAGATTCATCAAGTTAGTTTCAAAAAAGCTTTCTAATTTTTTTGTTTACTATTAAATTTAAGAAGATTTACGTTGAGCTCTTACTTCACTACAACCGTAAGAAAGTAGAAGAAAAGTTTAAAAAATCGTTAAAGGACCTTCAGAGCAGCGGACGTCTTGAAACAGGAAACCTTTCAGATGGTAAAAAGGTATTTTCTGGCAGAGAGCAGAAAGGAGGAAAAAAAGGTTAACTTTGGTGCTCTTTTTAGGGAGCGAAGTTTGATCATGAAACCTGTACATTTGTTTCAAGTTGCCTGCGTGGGATAAAAATAGAGAATGGCGGTTCAATTTCATGCTGCAACCAACATGGTTATACCACTGCCACCTAAATAATATTACCGCTGCCACCAATATTACACCACTGTCAGCAGTATTATGCCACAGCCATCTAAATAATTACTTCTACCGTACACCCCAACTCAGCTATACCACTTTTACAGGCGCTTTTTTAATCTAGATTTCGAAAACTTTATGAAATGATGGCATTTCTGGAACTATTAGTCGTTTCCTTTTCAAAAGAAGGGTTCTTGTCGTAAAGGTTACGGTTTTTCATCAACCTGACAAAACCTCTAATGGCAAAGCACTTATCAACCCGGAAAAATATTTGATCCTCCTACATAAAGGGGCACTAAAGTGTAAACATTTGTCGGAGAGGTAGATTGAGGGGTTAGAATTGAGAGTAAAAAAAAGGGTCCTAACGGATTTAGGGGTTATCCCCGTATACAACGTCAAATAGAACAAAAGGTATGAAAGAAAGCGTGTTGGAGAATGTCAAGAATGTTTTCCAGTAATGTCACAAAATCAGGAAAAAAACGAACAGAATTTTTGTTTTCCTTAATTAAAATGTGAGAGAGAACGGATTAATTCGGCTTGAGAATATCCGAGGGAAAAGGGAGGTGAATGATGGCTGGATCTTCTTTGCTCTATTAATATTCCCCCGCGTTGTTCTCATGATAAAGGGAGGTCTGATTGGAAAACGTCTTAAGCCCTTTATACTCCCCCTCCTCATCTGCATTCATAACGAGTCCATCATACATCAAACTTAAATAACCCGATGTAATTTCGCACACGATTTGACAAACGAAATTTTTTTTGCCCACAAAAAAAAAGGAGAAAATATATGGGTGAGCTGACCTAGTCCCCATTCTGCATTCTATTGATCCCGGTACAACTTTGTTACTGTCTTTGGTCTTCCTAACTTTTGGGGGGCATTAGAATTTCATATAAGGCGAAATTCAAGAAAGAGGCTTAAATATTTAAAAATAACTTTTTCTTCTTCTTTTCAACAAAAAACTTCGCGTGAGACAACCCTTCGTGCAACCGTAATTAGACTCTTTAACCAGATTCTTGATATCTTGATAAATTGTTGTTTCAATTTGTTTTTCGTGTTTATTGGCTTGTTCGAACTCATAAAAAAACTTGTTGTTCCCTTTCCAAATGTGTTGGAGAATACTTTAGGTGGAATGATTAATGGTTACATCGATTGTGGTTTTTTTTGTCGTAGATAAGGGATGGACTGGATTTTTATAAAACGTCTCCTGAGTATCCCTTTTCAACCTTCCTCTTTTTAGGGCAAACTGCCAAGAAAAAAAAGTTTAATCGATTTCTTCTGATAAGGGATATCTACCTTTTCAGGGTAGTTATTATACCATTATGGATAAATAGTAAAACATTAAATATCTCTTAAAATATAAAAGTTCGAAAATGACCAAATCACTTTCCCAGGTCAAGTTAAATTTTTTTCCCCATCTCCAGGAGATTTAAATCTTTTCTTCAACGTTTTTTCGAGTGCCTACATCTCGTCCGAAGGTATTCTCGTCCTAAAACTAACGTACAAAAATTGCTGCGTCGGAGAAATGCGGCACTCCACGCCAGCAAATTTTAAACTCCTTTTTGCGCCAACCGAGCTCATCATCCATCCCAGGGCCGCCTACAGGGTGAGCAAATCCTAGCGAGAGGAAAAAAATTAACCCCTAGTGTCACAAAATGAGCTGATCCTCGCCAGAAAAAAATTAACCCCCTTTTGTCATAAAACGAGCACATCCTCGCGAGAGGAAAAAAATTAACCCCCTTTCGATTTAATCGTTTTGAAGATTTAGAAGGCAATGGATTTCATCGTTTTGAAGATTTAGAAGGCATTGAATTTTATCGTTTTGGAGATTTAGAGGGCAGTGAATTTTATCATTTTGGTGATTTAGAAGGCAGTGGATTTCATCGTTTTGAAGATTTAGAAGGCAATTTCATTTAATTCTAAGTAGGTAATATTTTATTGTACACATATTTTAGGACGAGAAGACAGTAGGACGAGAATACTTTCGGATGAGATGTGTGCCCCCGTTTTTTCGGATTATTATTTTTTTTTTTTTTCGACAGAAGGGAGAAATTTGGGCTGTTCGCGCCCGTTCCGAGTAGCCAGACTGGGGGAAGACTTTCATTTTTTTCTACCTTAATAATTAAACAAAAAAAAATTTTTTTTTTTAATGAAAAATTATTAAGTGGACTTCCTTTGAGGAAATTCTCGGGAGGAAAGGTCCAGATTTATAGGGACAAAAAGGGTTCTCTCGTTATTATGGAACTTATCTAAACATGTTTGTTTATTATTCGCAAACATCCCGTTCTAAAATAGAATGACCGTTTTTGATGTAATAAAAAGAAATTATCATAATCCAGAGTCTTGGAAAACCCCGTATGAATAATTCAATAAGGGATTTTAACGTTAAAAACGTCCGAAATGGCGGTGAGGAGGGGGAGAGAGAAAAAAAAGAGGACAATAGAATGGAAACATGCTTTCAGTTTTGATGAGTCCGACGTTGAAAATAAATGATGAAATAAGGGAAAACGAGGATTTAATGGGCTTATAAATTCCGTGTGGTTGACCCCTGTGGGCTACCAGAAACTCCGTTCGGGCATAAAAGGCGGCCATTACATCACAAAGCGCTCATTTCATTTTTGAAAAAAGATCATTTTAATTATTTTTTCAAATCACAACAGAATTCCCTTTCAGAGCAGAAAATTCTTTTCAAACCAATGATTTTTCAAACCGCTTTTTAAAAAATTCTCTCATCCCTAACTACTAAAACAACCAAATAAAACAAAATAAAGGAGCTTTTGGGACTTTTCCAACGTTACTATAGTGATCAATCGATAACCCTCGATGAGGGAAACTCTCCTTGGATTCTTCAAAATAGGGCCACATTTTCAGGTGTTTTCAATTTTAAAAAGGAAGTTATTGCGATATCCTCCACAGCTTTGAGATGTTCGAGGCGTTTTTGCGCTACAAGGGCCGGAAAACTCTTCAAGGCGTATCGGAAAAATTAAACCAAGTAGAAGAAAGAAACGATTAAATCCATAGCCCTCTAAATGTCCAAAATGATAAAATTCACTGACCTCTATAGGTACCTCCAAAATGTTAAAATTCATTCCCTTCTAAATCTTCAAAACGATAAAGTTCACTGCCTTCTAAATCTTCAAAACGATGAAATCCACTGCCTTCTAAATCTCCAAAATGATAAAATTCACTGCCCTCTAAATCTTCAAAACGATAAAAACTCTTCATTCTAAATCTTCAAAATGATAAAATTCACTGCCCTCTAAATCTTCAAAACGATAAAATCCACAGCCTTCTAAATCTACAAAACGATAAAATCCACTGCCTCTAAATCTTCAAAACGATAAAAACTCTGCCTTCTAAGTTTTCAAAACGACGAAATCCACTGCCTTCTAAATCTACAAAACGATTAAACCCACTGCCTTCTAAATCTTCAAAACGATTAAATCAACTGAATTTTAACTCTTCAAAACGATAAAATACACAGCCTTCTAAATCTACAAAACGATAAAATTCACTGCCTTCTAAATCTTCAAAACGATAAAATCCACAGCCTTCTAAATCTACAAAACGATAAAATCCACTTCCTCTGAATCTTCAAAACGATAAAAACTCTGCCTTCTAAGTTTTCAAAACGACAAAATCCACTGCCTTCTAAATCTACAAAACGATTAAACCCACTGCCTTCTAAATCTTCAAAACGACAAAATCCACTGCCTTCTAAATCTTCAAAACGATAAAATCCACAGAATTCTAACTCTTCAAAACGATTAAACCCACTGCCTTCTAAATCTTCAAACGATTAAATCAACTGAATTTTAACTCTTCAAAACGATAAATACACAGCCTTCTAAATCTACAAAACGATAAAATTCACTGCCTTCTAAATCTTCAAAACGATAAAATCCACAGCCTTCTAAATCTACAAAACGATAAAATTCACTGCCTTCTAAATCTTCAAAACGATAAAATCCACAGCCTTCTAAATCTACAAAACGATAAAATCCACTTCCTCTGAATCTTCAAAACGATAAAAACTCTGCCTTCTAAGTTTCCAAAACGACAAAATCCACTGCCTTCTAAATCTACAAAACGATTAAACCCACTGCCTTCTAAATCTTCAAACGATTAAATCAACTGAATTTTAACTCTTCAAAACGATAAAATACACAGCCTTCTAAATCTACAAAACGATAAAATTCACTGCCTTCTAAATCTTCAAAACGATAAAATCCACAGCCTTCTAAATCTACAAAACGATAAAATCCACTTCCTCCAAATCTTCAAAACGATAAAAACTCTGCCTTCTAAGTTTTCAAAACGACCAAATTCACTGCCTTCTAAATCTACAAAACGATTAAACCCACTGCCTTCTAAATCTTCAAAACGACAAAATCCACTGCCTTCTAAATCTTCAAAACGATAAAATCCACAGCCTTCTAAATCTACAAAACGATAAAATCCACTTCCTCCAAATCTTCAAAACGATAAAAACTCTGCCTTCTAAGTTTTCAAAACGACAAAATTCACTGCCTTCTAAATCTACAAAACGATTAAACCCACTGCCTTCTAAATCTTCAAAACGACAAAATCCACTGCCTTCTAAATCTTCAAAACGATAAAATCCACAGAATTTTAACTCTTCAAAACGATAAAATACACAGCCTTCTAAATCTACAAAACGATAAAATTCACTGCCTTCTAAATATTCAAAACGATAAAATCCACAGCCTTCTAAATCTTCAAAAAGATTAAATCCACTGCCTCCAAATCTTCAAAACGATAAAAACTCTGCCTTCTAAGTTTTCAAAACGACAAAATCCACTGCCTTCTAAATCTTCAAAACGATAAAATCCACAGAATTCTAACTTTTTAAAACGATTAAACCCACTGCCTTCAAAATCATCAAAACGATCAACGATTTTTAGTGCTCAAACATAGGAAACAATTGGGGTCGTCCTGCGACCTTTATTTGAAACAAAATTTTTTGGAGGTGTGATCCCCTTAATCCTAAAAACCGAAGTAATTTCTACTTTTTTTTATAAGTTAGAAGAGGGAGGAATTTAATGTTGATGAGTCCCGGAGGAAACAAGTTTAAATAAGAGTACTCCGAGTTCGAAGTAGGGTCGTGTAATGAATGATGCTGAAATGTCTGAAATAGGAAAAGGAGGGTAGAAACGGGAAAGTCAATTAAAACAAGACTCTGACAGAATAGCAAAACATTTTCAAAAGAATTTTTTTTTTCCGAGTTAAATAATAATTTTCACTTTGATTTTATGCTTTGGAAATGAGCCAAAGTCCTAACTTTTGGCACAAAAAAAGTTGTTTACAAAGTCTCCGTATTTCCTACCTTGACCTATATTTTAACATGGGAGAAATGAGATTAGAGAAAAAAAGGAAATAAGAAACTTTCCCGGTGGCGGGTGTGCTTTATACCAACCCACGTGACCTTTTACTACCTTAAAAAATGTAAAAAATAGGCACAAAATATTCTTATTATGTAAATTAAAGGCGCCTTTTATGACGAAATCACCTAAGGGTTTTCCCTTCGCAAAGCATTTACCCTCTTAATAATAACCAATTAAATTTAAATCGCTTTTTGACCTAAATTCTCAACGAGTTCTTCACATAAAATCCATATTTTCATTTTGAAATATTTTGGTCAGACGTGATACAGAGATTCGGGTGCAAATGGGACATTTCCTTTCCTCCCTTTCCGCCCCGAAATATATCACAGGCTTACTGTCCCCTCGAGCATTAGAATTTCAAAATGTCGCAGAAAAAAGTTTTAAAAGAATATTTTGTCGAGAAGATATTATCCGGTGCATTTGGCGGTTTAAGACGCGTTTTCTTCAAAGGCTTTAGAACTTCCGATGTTATTGATCCGCAAGGTCAGTCCGTGTTTGCAGACCTGGAAACTCGGGAATCTAATCAAAATAGAATTCGCCGTTATCCATTCACAAATTGTTCCATCATCTGGAGGCGTACCAAAACTTTATTATTGGTTAACTGAGTTCTCAGCGAGAAATTTGTCAAGATGGATTTAACATCATTCTCATAAGATGAAACTAAAGTTATGTCCTGAATTTCCTAAATTCTCACAGTTAAGAATTAGGCGGAGAAAATACCCAAACGTTCGTTAGAATGGATATTTCTCACCCAAAAAACTAAAAAAAGTCATTTATAAGACGGAAAACTGGGAAATACTTCTGAAAATTCGTTAAAAATGCGTTAAAAAACCGATAAAAACATTAAAAATCCAGAGTTCTCTTCGATAAATATGCCCAAAAGTTCGATAGTATGGGTATTTCTCTCCCCAAAAAACTAGGGAAAAGCCAAAAAATTGGATAAAAAGGGCATTTATAAGACAGAAAAGCGAGGAATATGCTCGCTGAAAACCCCCTAAAAGAGTCGGTAAACTTAACGATCAAGTATCTAATTACAAAAATACATCAGAGAAAGAGAGAAAAACAATGAACAGAAATTTAATACTTATTTCACGACCGATTTCGATCTAAAAGGTCTCAGGTGAACCATCCAGTGTTCACCACTTTTTACGGCTAATTTGCCAATGATTATTTATCATAAACTAATTACTAATTAGTTTTAATTTTTATTGCGTTCGTAGTCCGCAAGTTTATTGAATTTACTATCAAAGAATTAACCAATAATAGAGGCAGAAATGACTGTGATAACGGGTATCTCACGACGCGTTTCGGCTTTAAAAGCCTCGTCAGGTGAGCTATTCCCGATTGTTGATTTTACTATCAAACAATTAACCAAAAAAAGAGGAAGAAATGGCTGTGATAACGGGTATCTCACGACACGTTTCGGCTTTAAAAGCCTCGTCAGGTGAGCTATTCCCGATTGTTGATTTTACTATCAAACAATTAACCAATAAAAGAGGAAGAAATGGCTGTGATAACGGGTATCTCACGACACGTTTCGGCTTTAAAAGCCTCGTCAGGTGAGCTATTCCCGATTGTTGATTTTACTATCAAACAATTAACCAATAAAAGAGGAAGAAATGGCTGTGATAACGGGTATCTCACGACACGTTTCGGCTTTAAAAGCCTCGTCAGGTGAGCTATTCCCGATTGTTGATTTTACTATCAAACAATTAACCAATAAAAGAGGAAGAAATGGCTGTGATAACGGGTATCTCACGACACGTTTCGGCTTTAAAAGCCTCGTCAGGTGAGCTATTCCCGATTGTTGATTTTACTATCAAACAATTAACCAATAAAAGAGGAAGAAATGGCTGTGATAACGGGTATCTCACGACACGTTTCGGCTTTAAAAGCCTCGTCAGGTGAGCTATTCCCTCTATCACAATCATTTTATCTTTTCACTGTGAACCTATCTCCGAGAGATTTAGTGGATAATTTAGTGGATAAAGCGGGAAGCTGGAAACAAACCGTCTCCCAAAAGCTCACCGCCGCCACCGTTACCCAAGAGATAGAGCCACTCACCACCTCATTAGGTTCACAGTGAAAAGATAGAAATGATTGTGATAGAAGGAATAGCTCACCTGACGAGCCTTTTTAAGCCGAAACGTATCGTAAGATACCCGTTATCACAGTCATTTCTTCCTCTGTTATTGGTTAATTCTTTGATAGTAAATAAACTAATTAGTGTTACTAATAAATTGTATTAAAAAACCCTTGATACTTGGTTTAAAAAAATAAATGATTTCCTGATATTCCAGAATTCTCTCAATCAAGTGTTTTGCAAATAAACTTTTCCCCTTATTTACTCCTCTGGTTTAATGAAGAGTACTTGGAACCCCCTAATAATTATGTCACGATAAAATTGATAAATGCGATTTAAGAGCTCATAGATTGTAAAATGAATGAATTACTCCCCCAAGAGATAAGAGGTATTTTGTGCCAACCTTTTTTAAAAGGCCCTTTTGTATTTTTTTCCGCTTTAACGTCCAGTTTGATGTTTAGTAGTGTTTTTTTTTCTAAAAAAGAATGTTTTATCCTCTGACGAAAAATGACATCAAAGGATATTGTTTTTAATTTTCGCAAACGTTTGAAAAAGGGTTCAATTTGAAAATGTCCGCGGTGAGGGAAGTTGTAATTAAGTAAAGTCATCATATCTTCGGGCTGCTGAATGATCATTAGTCTAGCAGAATGCCAACTGGGTCATAGATTAAAACAAAGAGCTTACGAGTCACGCAATTTCTGGTTAACCACTAACTTAACGACATAAACATTATAACAAAGTTTAATTAAATCATAACATCGGACTTGAACTGGCCACGGCTGGAACATTCTCAAGTTAAAAGAAAAAATTAATTACCTTTCTTAAGTTTTAAATTTTAAGATGTGAAGAAAGAATTGAATTTTTAGGACAAAAATGTATTGCCCTGAAAATTTAGTGAAAATCGTTTGAAAACTGTGGCCGCAAAAAATTCTTTAAGGAAGTTAATACTAGTTTGAAGAGCTTCCAACGAAAACTTCCTTGAAGAGAAATAAAAAAGGGTAAAAATCTGGTGAAAATCGGTTGAAAACTGTGGCCGTAAAGTGTTCTGGAGAAAAACTGCTACGGCCGGCCGGCAAAGTTGAGATCGGTAAAGATCAATATTCGATTTGACCCTCCCTCAAAACCCTACGTGGAGGGTATCACAATAACTTCTTATTGTGAAAAAAGAAGAGAAGCCTTCAAACAGGCTATGAATGAGATCACAAGCATTTTTCCTCCAAATCTTTGTAAAAGGATTACGACGAAACTATTCATTGGATTTTCTTATACAGGGTGTCCGGAAACACATGGCAAGCGTCTGGGAGAGCGTTAAAAAGTGGTTACACGAAAAAAAGTTAAATGTAAACCCCCCTTAATTTAAATCAAAGAATTTGATGGTGTAGTTTAAAATCCGCCTGAATATACAGGGTGTCCCAGACACAACCTAACTTCGTTATTTCAAATGAGAACCCCTATTTTTTATTTCAGATTCGTAATCTACGCAAAATTTCAAGTAGATTTGAGTACTAATATGACGATTTTGGACAACTTTTAAAAAATGTCAAAATTTAGCGTTTTTTGCGCTAAAATCCGTTAAAATTGACCTAGGAGACTCGTTTTTTTTTAATTCCACTTATTTTTTCCCGAAGAATCCAACTGTCTCAAATTTGAGCATCTTCGCATTCTGCATCACGAGATTTCGTCGCTAATGGCCTTTTTTCAAGTTTAACTCCAAATTCCATACTTCAAAAATGGAAATTAGCGATTTGTTGACGGAATTTTAATTTTTGATGCATAAACACAAAAGACGCTGTAGCTCTTTCAAAATTTGTGGTCCGAAAGAAAAATTCCTTTCAACAAGTGCTAATTTTCATTTCTGAACTAAAAATTTGGGTTCTAACTTGAAAAAAGGCCATTAGTGACGAAATCTCGTGATGCAGAATGCGAAGATGCTCAAATTTGAGACAGTTGGATTCTTCGGGAAAAAATAAGTGGAATTAAAAAAAAAACGAGTCTCCTAGGTCAATTTTAACGGATTTTAGCGCAAAAAACGCTAAATTTTGACATTTTTTAAAAGTTGTCCAAAATCGTCATATTAGTACTCAAATCTACTTGAAATTTTGCGTAGATTACGAATCTGAAATAAAAAATAGGGGTTCTCATTTGAAATAACGAAGTTAGGTTGTGTCTGGGACACCCTGTATATCCAGGCGGATTTTAAACTACACCATCAAATTCTTTGATTTAAATTAAGGGGGGTTTACATTTAACTTTTTTTCGTGTAACCACTTTTTAACGCTCTCCCAGACGCTTGCCATGTGTTTCCGGACACCCTGTATAATATAATTTTGAAAAAAGCTCGTCAAAGCGTACAAAATGGCTGACGGTTTTTTTTGGAAAAAATGTTTTAGTCGAAAAATAAATTTTCCATTTTCCAAAGGAAAACTTTTTCGGAAAAACTGCTCCCAAGACCGTATAGGCATTTCCAAAATAAGGAGAACGAGCTTTTATACAAAATTTTCCGACGATTTTTAGTGCTCGAATATAGGAAAGTAATTTTAGGCATCTTCCCATTTTGTGGTCGGATCCGCCTTAAAACACTAATATCTGTTTGAGAAAGTTAAAATGGTTGATTTACGTTTTTACTTCTTAAAAATGGTTAATTTCGCAATAATTAGGTCGAGACAAAAGAGTGTCTTGTGAAGTTATCCAGATCAAACAGTTCCCTTTTCTCAGTCATCCCTCTTTCCTCCCTCTTTCGGTAATTGCCCATTCCTCTATCACGGCTCAGTAAGCCATTGCCTTTCAAAGGGAAAGGGCGATGGGTGCAATGGGGGAGGGCGATAGGGGTTCTTGACGTGAACCTAACACCGTTATTACAAGATAAACACGATAAGGCGTGCAATTAATACAGACATTGATTAGCTCGAAAGAAGAAAAAAAAAAAAAGAGTTTATATTGCGAAAATGAGGTCATTTATCAAAGGCGATTGATCTTTCGAAAAGGCGTGGAAAGTCGTCGATTCCCGTTAAAAACCCATCCATCAGGATCTTCGAATAAAAGAACTCGTAAGAAAAAGTTGATATTAAATTAATTTCTATGAACTTCCGAGTCTGGAGAGCTTTATTCCGAGACAATAGAAGGATGGTTTGTCTACAAACAATACCTCCTCTCAAAATGGCTCAACCGTCCACTTATCTCGTCCCAAGCACTTCTCAAATCGACCTCATTAAAAAATTTCAAAGAAAATTCACTTTGTAAACGCTATAATTAAGACCATAGCGTAGATATATACACAAAATCTCGGTTGAGCGATTCAGTATTTTATTTATTAGATATTAAAGGGGGGAAAAAGGTGGGAAGTACCCTGGAAAGACATTTTTTAGCCCCTTCTCAACTTTCCCAACGACAAAAAATAGGTTTTTTGGGGTTTTTCAACGGTATTGTGCAGTAGGTGCAGCATTTTCACCGGATCTACGGACGTTTTTATCCGTTTTTCGTGCAAAAAATCCCATTTTTTCGAATTTTTTTTTTTTACGTTTTCTCAGTTTCAGTCCAATAAAATTTCATTAACTCCTTTAATCCGATTTTCAGGCTTTCTTCTCAAGAAAACCCCTATTTCCCGGACTTTTTGAGTTTTTTTCTTTTGGTTTTTGAACATTAAACGTCACGAAGGCGCATTCTTTCAATTTTAGGGCGTTTTCTTCGGTTTTCCGGAAACACCATGTGCCCCTGATTGAAGCGCGTTTCGCTTACCGCTTTTGCCGATTTTCTTGACACCGTTTTTACCTTCATAAATTTTTAGCTACCAAATGGCGCTTTTTATTACAGAAAAGATCTCGAGACTCCTCGAAGGGAGAGAGCATTTTGAACGATCCGACTGGAAAATTAATGTTTTCCGGTCCGCCACCTCACAATGGACGACTGTTTCCGTCCAAGGAAAACACCAGAGAAACCTAAATTTCTACGACGTCAAATTTCTATTTAAAAAAAAACTGAAACTGACACAAAAAAAAATATTTTCACAAGAAGTAACTTGATATTTAATTAAAAGATTGTTCCGACAATTCCCTCCGGGTTATTTTAAATTAATTTTGTTTTTCAAAAGGTTAAAAATATATCCCAAATAATAAAAAGGGGATAGATTCATTATTCGAAGTGATCTCTGGGAAATTCCTGAACGCTCGAAGCCTTCGAATTAAAAATGCCCCTACGGCCTTTGAATTCATTCTTTCTCCCCGAAACTCAATTAGGAAATGCTGCCCGGAAGAGGCTCTTCTAAATTTTTATGAGCTCTTTATCGCAATATTATAGAACGTTAATTAAGAAGATGAGATTTTTCCCCCCGGTTTTTTAGAATTCCTCTTCAAAAATTTTGTTCTTAAAATAGAAAATAGACTTAAGTAGAGTTTTGAAAGCGTCAAACTGCCATAAGAGGCTGAAATTGAATACTAATTAAACTGTGTCCCAGTATCGACCCAGATGGAGTAATTAAAACTTTAATTACCGTGGAACTAATGTTCAGTTTAGTCACTTTATCGCTTAAAAATAAAATACAAGACTTGAATGGATAACAAGCAAGAATAGCCGATGACGTCACTGGGAACCCTGGGAAAGCGAGAATTCGGCCGAAAAATGAGCAAAACTGGCACAGTTTGACTAATAGTAGTCTCAATTTTAGGGGGAAAAAATTGAAGTTATTTGATACCAAATTAATTAGACTGAAGGGATAATTATCAAGATTTTTAAAAAATAAATTGGATAAATTGATTAGTCTTGATAAATTACCTCTTCTTGATCTTCGTCGTCGAGAGCGCTTCGGCTCATATCGCCCTTTCATCATCTCAGCCTGTTGCCGGCCATCTTACTCCATTCTAAAAAATAAATAAAATTAATTTGTTTACCTTTTTTTTTTTTTTTTTCTTTTTTTTGGAAGGGTATTTTTATTAATTAAAGGAGGAAGAAATCACTGTAAAACCGGGTATCTCAGGACTCCTTTCGGCTTAATAAGCATCTTCAGGCGAGTTATTCCCTCTATCATAATCATTTCTATCATTTTTCGGTGACTTTTTTTTTTCAAAAAATTTGAACCGATTGCGCCAGAGGTAACCCCACAGTTGTCTCCAGCTCCCTGCGAAAAGCCGTAAACAAGCATCTTTTCAGGGATTTTAGGGATTTTAGACCGGTCTATAACATAGCATCTAACTGATCACTAATCAGTAATCACTTGATTAATATATTTCATACATTAATCAGTAATCACTTGATTAATATATTTCATACATTAATCAGTAATCACTTGATTAATATATGAGGCGCTCCGGGTACGAAGTGCGAACTCAACAAAACGTAGTTTCGAGATATTCGCACTTTAAAGTTTCGGTTTTTACGTATTAAAAGGGGAAAAAATGGCGAACTCAACATAAAAATTATATGGGTGTATTCACCAAGAGGTCTAGTATCTGAAAATGAAAAAAAAACTGGAAGACCCTTCCCCAAAAACCCGACGTGGAGGGTATCACAATAACTTCTTTAAGGAAGTTAAAAAAATTTGTCCGATGTCGAGTTCGCCCTTCGTACCCGGAGCGCCTCATATTTCATAACTAAATAAATGTCGGGGTATTTCCCAAATGTTCGAGTGATCACCTAAGAAAAAGTAGTAGTTGTTCGCAACGGAGGTAATAGTTTTAAATAGCTCGTAACTAATCAGTAGTCACTGATTAATATATTACACACCTGCAAACAAGCATTTCGCGACGCCACCAAGGGGAGGTTTGAAAACGGGAGCACGGGTGCGCCTCCTCTTTCTCTGCAGTGTAAATCGGAGGGCAGGGATTTTGATATCATAACTTTTTCTGCTGTAGAAGGGTTTTTGCGAGGCGGGGTGTATTTACGCGGAGTGTTTTAATAATATAATAAATCAAATTAATAATATAAGTTACCTTTTAAAATGTCATGAAGTTTTTCTCCATGTTTTCCGATGCGAACTACAGCCTAGGACGTACAGAAGCCATTTTTTATATCTGAAACTGAAATAAATTGTCATAATAAGTTCTATTTTTTTTTTTTTTTTTTTTTTTTTCAAAGCACATTAAACTTTATGTTTCGAGATCGATTTGTCGCAAATCTAAAAGACAAAAAAATCACTGAGTCGATAAATTTTAGTTCCGAATCATTCGCTATTCTATCGGACCGGAATTAATCCCGGTCGTTTGGAGACAGAAGACGAGTATATAGCGGAAGGTGTCACCAGAAACGTACAGCGAAGAAACAATGTCTTCAGCCGCTTTAGGATAACCTTAAGGAGCTCCGCAGGTAAAATTTTAAATCGCTCGGTTTAAAATTGAACAATTTTTTATTGATTATTTTAACTTTTCAAGTTAGCACTGAATTTATAATATTTTTGGGTTTTAATTTATTTATTAAATGTTTAATATTTTATTTTGCAGGGAGGGTTTGGAGCGGGAGGTGGAATTCAACCGACTGGAGGGCAACCGGGATTTCATGGTGGCCTCAGCAACCGGGCAGCCGCCCCAATTTCGCCCTTTCGTAAATAAAATTCGTACGAGCTAAGTTTTCTGCAGGATAGCTTTTTGGTGTTTAAGATTCAGCCGACAAACCAACCCGTGCCTCTTTGCGGGCAGCTGCATTATGGACAAATTTACCTACAACCTTTTTACGGGCAACCGTATCACGGACACCCTTCATCCATACTACTACCGGTAGTAGTATGAGTGGTAGGTACGGATCAACCGTTCAGCGTGGGAAAAATGATTGCACATAGCAGAAAAAACATCCAAAATCCTTCATGAATAATGACCATGTTTACAGCTATTTTTATCCAAACGATTTTTAACCAAATCCCATGGCTAAGTTCTTACAAAATTAAAAAAAATGGTGTTCTTATTTTTAAAGTAAATCCGTTTAAATAAGGAATGTTTTGGGGAAAATTGGGCCTAACACCTTCAGCAAAACCAGCAGAACCCGCCATTTTCAGAAATTTCAGAAAAAGACGTTTTTAGGATAATTAGTGAACGAATGGAAGAGTTGCTGAAAATAAACAAAGTACCTACGGACACGATCAGATCATTCCGTCTCGATTTACAGCGATGTCGTGATGGATGTCCAAACTCAAGTAGCCCAGAGTCATAAGAAGCATTTCCTAAAACCACCTCTCGAGGGTATGATAATAACTATCTATGAGGATGTTTAAAAATGGGGGGGTTTCTTGGACGAGAGAACGAGGAGAAACTCAACAAATCAGATTCTTCTGAAAGAAAAATGCTCTATTTTGTATCTATGCGGGAAAAAAACCGAAGAAAGTACCAGAAAATTTTATAAAAGTGGGTCCAAAAAGTGAGAGAAATTCCTGAAATTTTGGTAAAAAGGCAAAGGCGGAAAGAGCTAGTAAATCGCCATAAATCAAGAAGTTTGAACCTTAAGGAAAGGGCACCTGAGGAAATTTCTCAAAAATAGAGAATTTTATTTTCATTCTTTCTTTTTATTTAAGAGGCAGGGAAATCACAAAACCTGAAATTTGAGTTACTAGAGTTAGCCTAAAAAAGAGAGGAAATCGCCTTGAACCAGAATAATATAAAGAAAACTCTGTAAAGTTGAAAATCGGATGAAAATTGTGGCGGGGAAGTGTTCCCGAAAAACTGGCGATTTTCGATTTCCCAGAAAGGGTCTGGAAGACTGTCTCCCAAAAAAGGGACATGGAGGGTATCACAATAACTTTTCTACGTGTCTGTACGTCACTTTATTTTTACGGAAAATATTTCGGATTTCATAGATTAGAATCCAGGAACTATTTCAGATAATGTTTTTTTTAAAAAGTACTTCGAGCGTTTTATCGTTTTGCCGCAAATCAAATAGACCAAAAATCACGAAATAGATAAATTCCGAAACGTTTGCTCTATTATTGTACCGGAATAAATTAGGTCGTCGCGGATATATAAACGGGGTATTCCTCGGCAAACGTACAGACGAAATTATGCCTTTACCAGGAGCAGTAAGTAAAAAAAATTATTATTTAAATATTTATTGTTAAGAATTCTTTCAGGCAGGACCAGCAGGACAAGGAGGTTTGGTGAGAAAAAAATATCTTCCTTAGCATACTTTCTTTTGCTTTCGTTTTTATGGCTTCTTTCCTCCATTTTAATCACTCGAAATGATTCTTGAAGTCTAAAAATTGTGATTTTTTAGGGTGCACCATTGGACGGTCCAGGAGGATTTAACCCACAGCAATGGGTAAGCATAAGAGATTTTTTGAAGAGTTTTAGACCTTCGTTTTTTAAGTTTCAGCCTTCAGCAAACCCTTTTGGACAGCAACCCTTCGGAGGAGGTTTCGGAGAGCCTCTTGGACAACAGCCCTTTGGACAACAGCCAGGTCAGCTGAATTTTGGACAACGATTGGGGTTGCTATTCGGACAACAACCGATCGAACAGCATAGAGGAAACTCTCCTAATTTCATTCAAGATTGGATTCACGGTGTTTTTGGCCAGCAAAACCCCGGAAATCCTTTCCCTCCTCCATTTGGCCAGGTAATATAAAACAAAAATACGGGGTCAGTAAGACCCTTCCACAAAAACCAGATAAGTGAGGTTAAAACAATAACTTCTTTAAGGAATTTTTTTTTAAATATAATTTTTGTTTTTTAGCATCAGGGACAATTTATTCCGTTCATACATCAAGTTCCGAAAGAGGCGATTGACAAAGCTCACATCCCTGAAAACCTCAGCAAAAAAGACTAAAAAAATATTCTTGTGCAAGATGAAATAAACCATGCGAAAACGTTGATTCAATGCAAATAAAGCCTTAAAAACATTCATTTTTGAGTATTTAAATAAAAAAGCAATTCCTATTCTCTTTCTCGATGGTAAAAAATGGTTAAAAAACACTTTTTTCCAGTCTTTTAAATCGCCATTAGACCGTATTGAAGTGCCATTAGAGGAATGGAATACTCGTTGTCCAGAACGGCCATTAAGATCTAGTGGCTTTTTTTGACATTTGCTCATTGAAGTTATGTCTCGCTTTTATTTTTTTTAAGAAATTTTTTTACACGGATGGTGGACATTTTAAGTCATTCCAAACTCAATATTCGCTTTACGGCAGTGGAATTCTTGATTTTACAAAATCTGCTTAAAAAATTGGATTCCTTTTGAAAGATCGTCTGGCGGGCGTATACAAAGAATGCCTCCTCCCAAAATGATGGATTTTCGGCTTTTTCACCTCTTTTGGCGGAGAGAACCATTTTTGTCGGAAGTATTGCTTGGTCTTTTGCGGAGAAACCCTCTATAGTTTCCCCTTTTTAACAAAATTTTTGAGTTTTTCCTCTGTTTTTCGACAAAGAATTCCTATTTTTCTTAATTCACGGTACCTCTTTGGGACGAGAAAAAATATAAGGACTTTCCCAGTAAAATATCAGATGTGTAAGTACTATATTTTTGGTGCTCTCAACGTTTTTATTACTACTTATAAGCCGCTTAGTTTGACCAAAACACACTATTTTAAAAGGTTGTCTAAAGTTTCCTCGGTTTCTTGCTCTTCAAAACCGATTTTCAACAGCTCTTTTGCTGAGAAACTTTTTTTAAACAGATTTTTGTGCGTTTTCCTCGGTTCTTTTGAAAAAAAAGGAAAGAAAAACTCAGTTTAGGCCATTTTTATCATTTTTTTTTACTCCTCTGACGGAAGGGCTTCCGTCCGCTCTATTTTAAGAAAAATGCTCTATTTTGTATCTATGCGGAAAAAAAAACACAAGAAAGTACCAGAAAATTTTGTATAAGTGGGTCCAAAAAGTGAGAGAAATTCCTGAAACTTTGGTAAAAAGGCAAAGGCGGAAAGAGCTAGTAAATCGCCATAAATCAAGAAGTTTGAACCTTAAGGAAAGGACAACTGAGGAAATTTCTCAAAAATCCAGTAAAAAGAGAATTTATATTTTCATTCTTTCGTTTTATTTAAGAGGCAGGGAAACCACAAAACCTGGTGAAATTTGAGTTACTAGCCCAAAAAAGAGAGGAAATCGCCTTGAATCAGATAAATATAAAGAAAACTCTGTAAAGTTGAAAATCGGATGAAAATTGTGGCGGGGAAGTGTTCCCGAAAAACCGGCGATTTTCGATTTCCCTGAAAGGGTCTAGAAGACTGTCTCCCAAAAAAGGGACATGGAGGGTATCACAATAACTTTTCTACGTGTCTGTACGTCACTTTATTTTTTACGCTTTTGGTTAGTAGAATAGATCTTAAAACGGAAAATATTTCGGATTTCATAGATTAGAATCCAGGAACTATTTCAGATAATATTTTTTTTAAAAAGTACTTCGAGCGTTTTATCGTTTTGCCGCAAATCAAATAGACCAAAAATCACGAAATAGATAAATTCCGAAACGTTTGCTCTATTATTGTATCGGAATAAATTAGGCCGTGGCGGATATATAAACGGGGTATTCCTCGGCAAACGTACAGACGAAATTATGGCTTTACAAGGAGCAGTAAGTAAAAGAAATTATTATTTAAATATTTATTGTTAAGAATTCTTTCAGGCAGGACCAGCAGGACCAGCAGGACATGTAGCACAAGGAGGTTGGGTGAGAAAAAAATATCTTCCTTAGCATACCTTCTTTTGCTTTCATTTTTATGGCTTCTTTCCTCCATTTTAATACTCGAAATGATTCTTCAAGTCTAAAAATTGTGATTTTTTAGGGTGCAGCATTGGACGGTCCAGGTGGATTTAACCCACAGCAATGGGTAAGCATAAGAAATTTTTTGAAGAGTTTTGGACCTTCGTTTTTAAGTTTCAGCCTTCAGCAAATTACCCTTTTGGTCAGCAACCCTTCGGAGGAGGTTTCGGAGAGCCTCTTGGACAACAGCCCTTTGGACATCAGCCCTTTGGACAACAGCCCTTTGGACAACAGCCTTTTGGACAACAGCCCTTTGGACAACAGCCCTCTGGACAGCGATTGGGGTTGCTATTCGGACAACAACAGATCGAACAGCAAAGAGGAAACTCAGATTGGGTTCGTTTTTGGCCAACAAAACCCTTTCCCTAGTCCATTTGGCCAGGTAATATAAAACAAAAATACGGGGTCAGTAAGACCCTTCCACAAAAACCCGACAAGTGAGGGTAAAACTATAACTTCCTTAAGGAATTTTTTTTTAAATATAATTTTTGTTTTTTTAGCATCAGGGCCAATTTATTCCTTTCATACATCAAGTTCCAAAAGAGGCGATCGACAAAGCTCATATCCCTGAAAACCTCAACAAAAAAGACTAAAATATTATTCATGTGCAAGATGAAATGAGGCGCTCCGGGTACGAAGGGCGAACTCGACAAAACGTAGTTACTAGTTTCGAGATATTCGCATTTTAAAGTTTCGGTTTTTACGTACATATTTAAAAATGGCGAACTCAACATAAAAATTATATGGGGTGTATTCACCAAGAGGTCTAGAAATTGAAAATGAAAAAAAACTGGAGGACCCTTCCCCAAAAACCTGACGTCGAGGGTATCACAATAACTTCTTTAAGGAAGTTAAAAAATTTGTCCGATGTCGAGTTCGCCCTTCGTACCAATATACCATGCGAAAACGTTGATTCAATGCAAATAAAGCCTTAAAAACATTCATTTTTGAGTATTTAAATAAAAAAGCAATTCCTATTCTCTTTCTCGACGGTAAAAAATGGTTAAAAAACACTTTTTTCCAGTCTTTTAAATCGCCATTAGACCGTATTGAAGTGCCATTAGAGGAATGGAATACTCGTTGTCCAGAACGGCCATTAAGATCTAGTGGTTTTTTTTTTTTTTGACATTTGCTCATTGAAGTTATGTCTCGCTTTTATTTTTTTTAAGAAATTTTTTTACACGGATGGTGGACATTTTAAGTCATTCCAAACTCAATATTCGCTTTACGGCAGTGGAATTCTTGATTTTACAAAATTTGCTTAAAAAATTGGATTCCTTTTGAAAGATTGTCTGGCGGGCTACAAAGAATGCCACTACATGGCACTACAAAATGGCACTACAAAGACTGCCTCCTCCCAAAATGATGGATTTTCGGCTTTTTCACCTCTTTGGGCTGAGAGAACCATTTTTGTCCGAAGTATTGCTAGATCTTTTGCGGAGAAACCCTCTATAGTTTCCCCTTTTTAACAAAATTTTTGAGTTTTTCCTCTGTTTTTCGACAAAGAATTCCTATTTTTCTTAATTCACGGTACCTCTTGGGGACGAGAAAAAATATAAGGACTTTCCCAGTAAAATATCAGATGTGTAAGTACTATATTTTTGGTGCTCTCAACGTTTTTATTACAACTTATAAGCCGTTTAGTTTGACCAAAACACTATTTTAAAAGGTTGTCTAAAGTTTCCTCGGTTTCTTGCTCTTCAAAACCGATTTTCAACAGCTCTTTTGCTGAGAAACTTTTTTTAACAGATTTTTGCGCGTTTTCCTCGGTTCTTTTGACAAAAAAGAAAGAAAAACTCACTTTAGGCCATTTTTATCGTTATTTTTTACTCCTCTGACTGAAGGGCTTCCTCTCAATCCCCCCACCCAAAAAAAACCTTGTACGCCATTGCCAGCTTCTGACACGGAATATTAATGGTTAAACCTCAAAAAAAAGTTACCCTGGGCACTTCATATTAACACAGAAAGGGAAAAACTGACTTTCGACCTTATAAGATCATTTTAAAAAATTCATCGAAAAATCGAATTTTGATCCTGGAAAGAAGATGCAATTTAAGAAGAAAAATTACATTCTTTTTTATACTTCTGAAGGAATAGAAATCTCATTAAAAAGAAAAAAAGAGAGAGAAAGATCTTTCTCGTCTGTAACTTACATTTGAATATCTTATGAAACGTATAAAAAATGGAAACTTTCCCCTAAGACTTCAAGTCAGAATTTCCTAGAAGATGAATCCTTTTTTACATCGTTTTGAAAAAAACCGACGTGTATAGAGCGTGAAATAAGAATGAGGTTTCCATCCAAATGAGGGGAAATGTACGGTTTCTGAAGGATATTGACCGGCAGGTAAGTGAAACAAATTGCGTGCCTTCTTGAAACCAATTTGTTGATTGGTGAGTAAGAAGAGTTGATTTTGTTTTTTTTATACCCCACTCCCCCTGGTCAGACACGATGATAAATTGTGTTTTGATGGCGGTTTTAATGGAGTAATCCAGTTACAGTCTTCTCCCCGAGCGTAACCATACCCCCTAATCACAATGTTGCCAAGGCAACTTTGTAGCAACCCTGCCCACACGGAGTCCACAGCGGCACAAAGAGTCTCATCTTTCCCTTTTACAGCCCCCGCTTTGACCCCTCACCTGAATTGAAGGCCCCGAGGAAAAATATTGTTCTTGAGGGGGGGGGGGGGGAAACAATCATGTTTTCGTTTGAGAAAAAACGAGGCTGCAGGGGAAAGGCTTTAGAGATTTTCGAGAGAGGCCTCGGGGGTAATGTACAGACGAAAAAATTACATAAAGAGAGAAAAAGAAAAAAACCAAGTTCGTAAAACCGTATGAATCTCATCTTTTTGTTTACCACAAATAAAAAAGAGAGTAAAATCCCTCATTATTGAAGGAAAAATACACAAAATGGGCCGTCCACAAATACAATGTTTGACTTTTTCAACATTTTCCCCCCTACTTTAAAGAAATTTTAAACTAAAGAGCTCTAAAAAATTGTTAAAGGTTAGAATAATATTTTTGTTGTCTAATTTTTGATACGTTACAATGGACAGAAAATTTTTTTTTTTTTTCATTTTAGGGGGGGGGGGGGGGTAAAACCTAGGGAATCTCCCGAAAATATAGGAAACACGTGTTTTTTTGAACCTCAAAGAAGATGCAGAACGCCAGAAAAGGGACTTTATTCTTCAAATCCGGTAAAAAGTGGATTCCTCGGTCGAAAGAGGCCAAAAACTTTGGTAAAATGGGAGTTTTTGGGCCTGAAGACGCCTTAAATCAGGGTTTCTCCGTGGGAAAACTGAGGGGAATTCCCGAAAATCCAATAAGCATCAGTTTTGAAGGTGCAGTACTCCAGAAAAAAATTTGTAAATAGGTTTTCCTCATCGAAAAACGAGAACTCCCAAAAAGCGGTCGGAAGAGGTAAGAAAAGCCCCAAAACTTTTTTGTACATAATACAAAAAATTTCGTTTTATATTTCACTCAAGGACATGGCTCTTCGATAACACGATATAGAATTTGTTAAAAAAGAAAAAAAAAAAAAGTGAGAATAAATTTAAATTTTACGTATTCATAGAATGATCGAATCTACCCTTATGAAGGGACCTTTTTTTCCCTCTCCTCTCATGCCAATAATTCGATTTCACCCCTTAAAAAGGTTCCTGTATATTGGTTTAGGACAAAATAAGATTTTTTTTCATTTTCGTGAAGAATAGGCAGAGAGAAACGAAAATACGTTTTGACATATTGTCTATCGGGAGTTGGATTTTCTCGAGTATAAACTTCACAAGTTTAATTTGATCTAATTCTCTGTTTGTGGAGTAATTCGCCTTCAAGTTCCCACGAAAAACACCTTTATGTCAACATCTTTTGTTGACCTCATTTTCTTATTCAGATTTTCCCCAAGGTTTGCAGACCTTTTGTTTGTTTTAACTTCCTCAAGAAGTTACTGTGATACCCTCCGACCCCCTGTTACTAGAAAAGGGTCTTCCAGACCCCGTAGGATAAATCTGATAAGTGATCTTTGCCGATCCTGACTTTGTCTGTGGTGCCGGCCGTCCGGCCGTCCGGCCGTCCGTCGCCACTTTTTCCGGAACACTTCACGGCCGCAATTTTCATCCGATCTTCACCAAATTTATACACAAGCTTCCTTTCACAGAAATCTTGAAAATGACGAGAGCTTTTTTCGAAATTTTTCAAAATGGCGGAGATATGACTGTTCAAAGATTTAAAATGAGCGCTGTGGGCGTACTGTTGGTCCGATCTTCACCAAATTTTCACTAAACATTCCTTGAATTATTTAAAAATTTTCCATGTTTTTAAAATTTTAATTTTCCAAAATTTTTTTTACTTAATAATTTTTCTAGGCAGAAATGTGAGTCACTTCGCCGGCTCGAGGGCGGCCTCTCTTTGGCTAACCGTACTGAATTTCTACCTTGATATAAAATTTTCAAAATAATTTTTTTTTTTTTTTTTTTTTTAACTTCCTCAAGAATTTTTTTAACGGAAAATAAAATGGCGATTTATTAGGTACTTAATTTTTATTTTTTTTTTTTCAAAAAACAGAAAACGAACAACAATTAAAAAATACCTAAAATTTCTAACTTCCTCAAGACTTACTGCGATACCCACCAAATTTATTTCACAACTTTTACAAAAATTTAGTTCTCCTACTTAATACTTCCTCCTCCTGTATCCTTGAGGAAGTTATCGTTGGAAGCTCTTCAAACCGGAACTTTACTTAATTTTTTTGTTTTTTTAAGAAAAACATTCAAACGATATAAAAATGCGATTGATGTCATGATTTGAGATCGTTTGTCAAAATCGACGTCATGGAAATGTTTTGACATCTCCGTCCTCGAAAACCCTTTTTTTTTCCACTTCGATAAAAAAAAATTGATGTCTAATTTCAAATAATTTGTCATCGTCGAAAGCCTCGTCGTTTCCTAATCTACCTGCGGAGCCCGTTCAAATAACCGTTAGCGAACGGGTGCGGAAACCGTTTACAATGATCGAACGGCAATTTGTAAACCTTATACTCCATCAAGTGGGAAACTCGTTGGGGAGGGGAAGATCGCTAAACTCCATCAGGGATGCACAAACTAGAGAATCAATATTCACTAAATCTATAAAAAAAAAATTTTATTTCCCGGGTTTCGAAACTCGGATTGTTCGGATCTCAATAGCACCTGAATCCCGGTTTCAAACTTTCCAGCAGAGACATGGCCGCGGCGGGGAGAAAGGGCGGAATGTTCCTTCCAAAAGAAGATAAACGATTGTTCTCCGAAAAATTCATACAAAGCGCTCAAAATTGTTTGGCCTTAAAAAAAAAAATAATAATAATAAATCGGGTTAAAAACCCATCAAAATGGGTGATACTCCACTAGAAAATCGATGAACATAGTACTAAAAAAACTAGACCGGGGGGAAAACGGGGTGTTTCCAAGATTCATGACCAGAAAATCGAGGAATTTTTGGCACAAAAAATTTACCAAATGGAAGAAAATGGCAAGACGGAGGTTTTTTTTTTGTTAAACTAAGGAAAATAAATGTTCCAGAAAAATTAAGCGGGAGGAAAACCCAGTCAAACCGGTGTTTCTTGGTCAAAAAATGGAGGAAACAAATTTTAAAATTCCGATTTTTAAAAGAAGGAAAACTGAGGAAAACTCTTTAAAAGGGGGGGGGGCTTTTAGACTACTGGGTGGTTTATGGATAAAAAACGGAGGAAAATGACGAATTTTTAAAATAAAAATGGGGGGTTTCCTCGGGTAAAACCGGCTTGACATTGGCTAAAAAAGATTCACCAATTTACAGAAATAGTCTTAAAAAAAATGAAGTTAATTTTAAGGGGGCTGTTGTTCATTTATTAAATTGAAAATATCGATTGTTATTTATTCCCCTTTATAATGCTAATTGGGAACAATTTTTTGAGTGCTTTTTACTTCAGTACAAAAACCAAAATAACCTCCCTTTCCGTGGGTTTCATCTTTCTTATCGATGAAGCCCAACGTGTCGTGCTCAATGGTGATTTAGCGTTTCGCGTGATCTTCTCCACGTAATTTACAAAAAAAAAATTGTTGTTATACTAAAAAAAAATAAATAATGACGTTTTAAAATTCTTCTTTTTGTAAATTCGCCCATTCGTTACTCTGAAAGGCTTCCTGTAAATGGAAGGTTTTTAACAGAGTACGGTAGATGGGTTGAATTCAGAATGAATTCCTTTGAATACTTTGCCACTCAATACAACTCAACCGTTTCCGTATAAATTTTGTAAAATTCAAAATTTTTTAGAGGACGGAAAAAAGGCGTTACTGTTAGGCTAAAGCATGAAGACTTGACCGCACTGAGGGTCTAGCAGACAAACGCCCCGGATTTAACCCCGGTTAAAAATAGAAAATAAAATTCCAGTCTTTTATTTATAAACTTCCAATTAAATTTTCACCACGCCTTTGACATAAAGGGCAGGAAAATGTCCGCATTGTGGAAAGTACGATCGATTCTCGAAGAGGGTTACGAGGTGAAAATAAATTGCTTGTTTATCGGGTCGATTCGTCTCTATCGGCAACGTTGCTTAAAGTTTTTAAAAAATTAGAAATAGTTTAAACCAACCCCACTGTTACAAATTTTTTTTAACACTAAAAAAGGGATCGTAAAAAAAAGCAGAACTAGAAAAGCATAAACTTGTCTGGGTCAAACAGAAATCGAACTCATAAAAATTCAATTTTTAGAATCGGAGGTTTTTCAAACAGATTGATATACCTTCAATAGATGGTTTTCAAAGACTACCTACTGTTTTTAGGTAGATTTCTTTTCTTCAAAAATCTACCTATTGTAATGTACCAAGTAGTCGCAGATTCAAAAAATTTTCTATACGTTTTTCGTTTCATACCTCCTGGACCCCAAAACCATCCTCAGTTGAAAAGTTTATATATATATTAGCACGATAACTGGAGCAATTTTAATGTGAGGGTGACGATATCCGGTATTTAGAGCTTTTATCTCAATAGCTCGGACGAGTTCGTTAATGGCTGAAATCGGACCAGCGATTCACCTACTTTACTTAGGGCTTAAAAGACAAAATTGGCATTTTCTATTGAAATCCTAGTCCTTTTGCAAAAAAAAACTTTAAGACCTCTGCGAGGGCGTGTAAAAAATTAATTAAAGCAGGTTTGGACGAGCCAGGCGCAAAATATTGAACTAGCTAAACTTTAAAAAAAATTTGAATTTATACCGGGAAATTATTAAATATTTTATTAATAAATTATCAGATGTTTTTCTAGGGGCTCAGTGGCGCAATTTTTCTTATATCATCATTTTTATAACATAATTATATTTTGTGTTTATACATATTAATTTTAATCATGAAAGAAATCTACCTTTTAGTCCCTGCTACCGCAGGGTCATTTTTTTTTATAGACTAAGAAATGAGAAATCCCTTTATTTTTTGTTTTTTTGCGTCTCCTGAAAAATCGTGTTTTTTGACCTATCGGATGGGACCTACATATTCAATGCGATCAGATAAGAAACTCCACTTTTACTAAGTAAAAATCAGCTGGTAACTCCCCCCGCGCTGCGGCCGTACTGTTTGTCCGATCTTCACCAAATTTTCAGCAAATACTCCTTATATTTAATAGAATTTAATGTAAAAGAAAAAAAAATTTTCTTAAAAAATATGGTTGGGAGAAATGTGGGGTTTCCTCGCCCGTTCGGTGTGGCCTGGCTGGGCGAAGACTTTCTTTCTCGATACCAGGGATGAAAAAGTATTAAGTTGCCCTACTTTGTTTACCTTCTCAGACTTTCAGAAGAGTTGTTTATTCATGTTTATGGCAGAAGGTTGTATAATTTTGATCCTTCGAGGAGGTCAAACTTGAGTCTAATCAAGACTGGGAAGGGGAGGACTTCAAAATAGATTTGAGAACCCACGGTTCCCATAGAAATTCAGTTAATTACTATCAAAGGGGGAAAAGCCCTTTCCACCATCTTAACAAGTGTTCCAGCCATCTAATTGTTCCTAAGTTTGTTATGACAACGGCAAATCTCCTTTATACCTGATTAAACCGTGGTAACATCAAATTCCGGTCATTAACTCATTAGCGGCGTTTAACTCGTTCGATTTTATCAAGTGACTTAAGCGGATCTTCGACAGAATTAATAAACCCAGGGGGTTGAGAGATTAACCGATGACGTAACTTATCCCTTGTTCAAGCACGCCAACCCAGGCTAACCTAGTTTCTTAGACAATCGCATGATCAATTTCATTACCGCATTTAAATGAATGCATTGAACACCAAAACGCGAAAAATACCGAACTTTAAATTGATAATTCCATCAACTAAAAATCCCTTCTATTTTTTCTTCAATATTTTTCTCGTTATTTATAAAGCTTTAGGGAAATGAAAATGTGGAGGATCTCTAGGGATATGAGCCACTGTGCGTTAAATTTATTTTTTCTAATATTCATACGAGAATACGCTTATTTATTAAAAATTTTCATTCATAATACAGCATTAACGTAATGTTATAAAAATAAAAAGTGCAAACTAAAGTAATTTTTTTCTTAACCCACAAACATGATTTTTTATTTCCTCTGTTTTGTTAAAGAAAACTTTTTAAAATGGTAATTTTATTGTTTGGATTTTAAATATAAAAGTTAGGATGAAAAACCGTTGGCAGAATCGAAGAACTTTTTTTGGGAGCAAAAGGAAAAAAAAGTTTCTTGGATCCTCGGTCTATAAATATTCATGAATTTAATCAAAACAATAACTCCCCTGTTGACAAGTTTAATTTGTTTCCAGTTGACTTGGATGACGATGTA
>JACGAQ010002567.1:0-39358 GCA_014119065.1 Orius insidiosus
GGGAGTGAGTAAGAGGAGAAAGAGCGAGAGAGAGAAGCGAACTGAGCAACACACAGAATGGAATGAGAATTTATCGATATAGCGCTCGACGGTTCTCTCTGTACCTCTAAACCACACACTCTCCTCGGATGGGGCCTTCCCCCCAATATTGACGGTTCCCACCCTCTCATTCATTAAACCGCCGGCCTCGCTCTTGTTCTGAGAGGTGAACAAAAAACGAAAATTCATCGCGAAAATGAAGAAAACCATACATCCTACAACCGGTTACTGTCGTACACTACATAGAAAGAAAATCATCATCCTAAATTATTCGCAAAAACCGCTCTGCTAGTATGAAACCGGATTATTGAATTTCTTCATTGGTGCTACTTAGGGAGTTGATGTCCCCTATCATCAGCATCATGAGCAAAACAATCATCGATCCACTAGGTGGATATTCAGGAAGATCCAATTTAGATTTCGTCCACACTTTTAAATTTCATCCAGAATATAGAGGTGTCATATTTTAGCTTTTTTTAGCGAGTAGAACGACGTCTGTCGCGTGCCCCACTCGACGAAAAAGGTAGAAAATAATTAATGAAAAGGAAAAGTTATAGCGGAGAACCTGTCTCAATGATATATCGTCCTAGAACACACCCGTACACAAAAGGGCTGATTTTAAACGGGGGAAAAAACCGCCCTGGCTCATATAATAAGGATAATAATGCACCTGTTCATTATGTGACCCAGTCATTCCATTTTCTCCCCTCACCGTTCTATCTACGTGGTTCAATTGGATTCAACGCCCTATCGGTTACCTTGGAGAGGATAAAATTGCAACCCCTTTTTCAAACTCGCCCTCTTTTTTTCCCTTTCCTCGTTTCCGAGAGGCTTTCCCAAGACCGGTTCTTTCAGAAAAGGTTAACTAGTTTTTCCTCAACCGGAGATTTGTTTTCCTCCGGTATCCCCAAAAAATTGGATTCCGACCAGAAAAACTTTCGACTCCTTTTATCTTAAAAGGATTCCGATGATTAATAACTGGTTGCGCCGCGCGGACTGGCCGCTCAAGTGCACACTCTTAGTACATAGAAGGCAATTTGTCTCTTTTATAATGATATGCCGAGCAGGTGGTCATTATTCTAAAAGAGTACAATGCTTGCCCCACCTCCCCTTTTTCACCCATGCAGCTATGGCTTAACAGGCACAGATCGTTCCTTTTATTCCACACGTCAATCATCGTTTAAAATGTATTATTTCTCTCTAATTGATTCATACCGGGACTTAACGGTTTTTATTTATTCTGTTAATTTAGTCGCTAACAGGCGTTATTTTTACCTTTTCAATTACGTAAGTTAATAGTGTTTTCATTATAAACCACTTTTTGCTATCATTGATTAACTATGAATGGATATAATGTATTTGACCTGTTAATGTTATTTTCACTTTTTTTAGCTTAAAAAAAATCTTTAAAAATGAGGTAATAATTTCCAGAGTTTAAATCTGGAAGCTCCACAAGCGTAAAACAAAAGATTAATTTCCGGTTAAACGACAAAAAAAAAGGGACGAAAATTTAAATGAACATAATCGGATTTTAAGGTACCCTTTTTATTTCCTCGCGTAATTTAATTAAAATTTTAAAATGAGCAAATCCGATTTTGATGCCCCAGCCGGTGAGGTGCCTTCCCCCGTGGGCTCACGCGCTGGGGAGAGTCGTTTCCCCGGGAATAATCCAGGGCTATATTTCACTATAATACAGTCTCTGGGATTACCGGACAGAGTGTAACACGGACATATAGCGGCCACCTCGGCAAACATAAACATCTTTATGTACCACTAAACCTTCCTGACTTCTCTCCCCCTAGAAATCCTCTCTTCTCACTCATCCTATCCGACCCCATTATCTTTATATATTATTTTATTAGGACATTTACGACTATTTTTTATGTATTAAATTACCCTTTGGACTAATTTTGTTTGTCATTTTGATATATTTTTAACAACTTTTTTTCTTTTTTGTTTCAGGTGAGTTTACACATGTTTTGGAGTGATAAAACAACTTTGGATTTCGACAACGTTCTTCAGTTTTTTGAAAGTACTTCCCAATTTTCTGTTTGGAATGTACAAGTTAGGACATAAATCCGGTTTAAATGGTTGGAGAAAAAAGGGTTTTCGTTTTATTTATTTGCGAGGTTGGGCTCTGAAATCTGTAATTGGGATCGGACTCATGAGAGACAATGAGGGAAGCGTGTGCAAAGTAAAACGGGAGAAAAGCAATTTAAGAGGAAAACCGGGAAGCGGGGGAGAGGATCCTAGGCTCTGAATTTAATTATGGTTCGGGGTGTAACATGGCAGCCCTTGTGTAATTTGTGAAAGGGTGAGAGAAGCGTCTGCAGAGCGAGAGAGGAAACCCGTCGTGTATGTGTAAGAGAGAGATAGCGTTGCTTCTGGGGGGTTCGAAAGCCCTCCCTCCCTCGCACATGCTGCCGCACAATCGATATTTCATATTATGGAAACAGCGTATTTCGGCCACGTAGAGGGTGGGCCACACTAATCCGAGAGGCAGGGATCTCCCTCTCCTATATTGCTAATATGTATGTGCCTCCTTTCTCCAGACGTCCCAACTTTACTGGCCCCGGGCGTGTCCAGCCGGTTTAATATCAACCATTATACCGAATCCCCCTTTTTTTCTCTCTCTTTTCTTTTCTTTTTCTTAACGAAATAAAAGGGGATAAACAAAGGAGTCAGCTGTTGGGTGACTGATGGAAATGAAGTTCGCGTTGCGGTTTTATCCCCCTCCTTGTATCGAGAAGAGTCCAAGTTGACAACCTCCTTTTTCCTATCCTACGCTTTCAATCACTCCCCCCGTGACACTTTCAACAACCCCACGATTGATTCCTGACATTTGTATTTCCATCAAAATTGAAATTTCAACTTAAATTAAAACTCAAACATTTTCGTCTATGACACCGAGATAATCTCGTGGCTGAGACAATGAGCCGTCAAGGACCCCCGAGAGAAGGTCTATAAATTAGGCGAACGAGGGACCCAGATTTTTTTTTCTCTCCTTTTAATAATCTTGATTGTATCCCCCACGATTTTTTCGCAGTTTCCCCCGTCTCGATAAATTATCTCCGAGACGCCTTTTGTTATTCAAATTTTAACACTAAAAAAAAAAGTTAAAAGAGAAACTCCATTGAAGAATCATGAGGTGAAAATTTGCACAAAATCTGACTTACATGAATGCCACACACTGTAGTCTTCTTGGAATAAGCAAAATGAGTTGTCAACTCGTAGAACTTAGTGCTTCACCTCCGTATTCTAGTAGCTGATTGGACACAACTCCGCAAACTGATGGGAGTGACAGTGCCGTTTCTGTTTTGAGGAGGAGGAAAGGCGGAGCACATCCGCTGTTATTTGGGCTAAGGTTCTGTGCTTCTGGGAATAAAAATCCAGCCCATTACATCTCTTCTTAGCCTCTGCAGGCTAGTAACGACAGCCCAACAGCTGGTGCTGTATAGAGAGCTCTGACTTTTTAGCAGGGACAATAGACACATATGAGGTCGCCCTGGCGAAAATCAATCCACCTAACTTTGTAGTTGATGCACTGTCGTAGAAAAATGACTGGGGGGGGGGGGGATAAAAAAATGGACTAGTGTGGACGCCGAACGAATGACATACACCTCGAACCTGAAAAGAAGAAAAATACTATTTTTATAGTGGTCTCCCGCCTTTTTTTCTCTCTCTCTCTCTCTCCAGCTCTAATAAATGTAAATGTCATCCGGCATTAAAAATGTATTTAGCATAATCCGTGACTAGTTTAAGGTGTTAAAAACGTAGTGCAAGTAAGATTTGAAAAATGCCGGCTTAGCGTCGATTGTCGGGGGTGATAAATCAGCTTTTTTTTCTCTCTCCTTTTTTTTCTCTCTACAGTCCTTTTTCTGACGCGGGGGTCGGAGATTGTAAAACAAGATATCAACTGGAACTAAATACCTGTCCGTCCGAGTGCATGCTAACGTGGAACCTCCTTCGCGCGATCTTTGAGTTTATGTCCTTTGTCCGTTTGTAATGCGAAACGTTAAGATAAAATTCAAGACTAAAAAAAAGGAGTTGATTGATATGTGTCTTTTAAAAAGCACGAAACACAACGAGAGGATAATTAAAACTGACAATGAATAATTAATTCTAGAAGCCAACCGTGTTCGATGCCATTCAAAGTTACGGCCACCTCAGAAACATCGTATCCCTGACTCCCCAGTACCTTTTTCGATTAAATTAATTACGTGAATCCTCTAAATAAACGAGAACCTGAAAGAACAAGTTTAAACATACAAAACATTTTCTATTTTTTATAATTGAATTGTGTAATTCCTTGATTCGATTTCAATAAGTCAATAAGCTTTGAATAAAAGGTTTCTGCTTGAATTTTTTGAATAAAATCCTCATGATGGGATTCTCCGGTATTTTTATTTTTAAATCAAGCCGAGAGGAATTATTCATTTTGTTGTTTCCCCTCTTTCGGAATTTTAAAGGCTGAAATTGTAATACAAATTGGAATCGGGAAGAGAGCGAGACGAAAAGAGAGAGAGGGACGCTAATACAATTTGCTAAAGTGCAATCGACCTGGAATGGGCACAAATTGGATCACGTTGGGAGCTCGCAAATCAGCTTCCCCTCCCCGCAGACCGAAAAGCGGTGAATCCAAAAGCACGCGAACTGTGTTTACTTGTTCGCCGGGAAAATATTGAGAAAGTGCTGATGCTGCATTTGGTCCTTGTCGATTGAGACATGTCTTTCCGTCGTGATTCGTGCAGTCCATCACCTGGGTAAATCGTGCTTTTGTCAGAAGCTGGTATCGTGTTGCTTACGGTTAATGGCAGATGTCGTCTCAAAATGCTCGATAAAGAGCATACACGGTCAATTATTGTCGCAATGGTTAAAAAACGCTAACCATCACATGACATTTGGGGCTTAGCAGGATATGTTTATTTGCCTATCGTTGAAGATTTTTCGAGAGCTGATGGTCGGAACTTCATTAAATTAGACTTATTTGAAAGGTATTGGATAGGCGCACTCTTTATAGCTTATGCTCAAATATCTAAAACCTCGATTTTTCGAGTTTTTTGAGGATGTAGCAGGATTTTTCAATTTGCCTGGCGTTGATGGCGCCTCAATATAGCTTGAAACTCCTGGAGCGGAGAAGGATTTGACGTCAAATTAGACGTCGTTCAAATCGGTTGTCCGTCAAATCTGAAGTCATCTGACGTGCAAATCCATCTGCGCATGCTCCAGGAGTTTTAAACCAGTTTCAAACTGCGGTTGGACAAAGCTATTATTGAGGGAATTCAATAATCAATGTGCTTTAATGTTGACCCTTTTCCGAAAAGTCGAAGAAAAAAAAGTAATGTGAGAAAATAGGCTGTTGTTGACTTTTTTAGCCCTTAAGGGTAGAAAAAAAAGTGACCGTTGCGTTAAATAGGCGTGCGGCGTTCGTGTGGTTTTTTTGTCCCTTCCACCTCGGATATTTCACAGAGCGGCCGGATTCTTCGAGTTCCGCCGCGGGGTTTTTAATTGGGAATGCGGCCTCTGCAGAAAGGGGGGAACGGGTGCAGAAAAGCGTTTCCGGACATTTGCGCGGTCCGGAGCAAAAAGCACACCGGGGTAAAGGAATCGTGCGGCGGATGAAGACGTTTTTCAAAGGCGTTCCTCCCTTCCTCACCTTTTCGTAAAAGAAGAGACAAAAGGCATATAACACTTAGTCCAGGTCGACATTCCGTCTGGTTAGTGACTCAATCATTCCTTTTTTTTCTAACTTCTCTAGAAATCCCGACAATTATACGTTTTTTATGTAAAATGTTGAATAAAAAATAAAAGAGGGGCTCTTTTTTGTAGTGAAAGATATGCTATCAGCATTTTCCCAAAGCCTTGAGAGCGGCTCTCCCGGATTACCCGGCCTTGGGTTATTACCCGGGAAATACTAGCCCCCGTTCTTCTCGAAATCCTTTTATTTTTATTTCCATTCAACTTGACGTTTTCCCTTCAAAAACGACTTGTCGAATCATTTCAATTTCGAAAAGTGTTATATGCGGTTTATCTTCATATATCGGCTATCATCTGGCAATCGTCCACGATGATGCAGACGCGCCTCGTTTTACGACCCTTCCTTTACCGTCTGGGCTATTAAATTTTAAACGATAAACCACATCCGTTCGTTTTAATACTTTCACCGTAATAAAACCTTAAATTGATCCTGAAGAAGAAAAAAGTATGAATTCCATGAGACGCATTGTTTGGGGAGGTTTCGAGGGGGTGGTATCTGAAGTTGGCTGAACTTTAAATAACAAGAGAGAGAAAACGGAGGAAGGGGAGGTGCGGGCTAAAGCTGTGGAGCTTAAAGTCCCTAGCGCATCATGGGAGGCAATCGATCCGGACTCTAGCTGTTTCGGGAACTACCCTTCCTTTATATAAAACGAAGAAGCTATTATCAAAAACGTCTATCTCAAAAATTGACCTAAAAAATTTAAAACTTTTTAATTCAAAACTTCTTTTCATGTAAATCTTGAAACCTATGAATTATTCATTTTCGATTAATTAGAGTTTGTAGGAGAAAAAAAAGTTAGGAAAAGACAAAGGGGGCTGTTAAACGATCAAGATTCGCTTAGACATTAATCAAATCATCACTTTTTTTTTCTAAGACAATAAACGTTTTAATATATTGGAGGGTTTAAAAATGGTTTTAAAAAACAAAGGACAGGGAAAATCTGGAAATATAACAAACGGTGTGAGAGGGAGGGTGGTTAGATAAGCGGATATGAATGAAAAATATTGGGCCGGTGGACTTGTCGTTTTGAAGTGAAGGGTGTGAAATGGGTTCCTCCCCTCGTCCTCCGCCTGCTCCCACCGGAATGAAATCCGATTAATGAACGTAATCATTGATAAACCATGTCAAAGGCGGTATCGTTTTAGCCAAAATTGGATTAAAGTATTATTTCAACCTACGGCTCTCTTTTGTACGTTTTTAAAACGCAAGTTAGGAATAAATTAAATGTAGGATTCATGGGATTTTATGTTTTGCGTGTTACTCGAAAAACTGAGTAGTTCGATGAAAGAAGATAAATTGTGTTACTACGTTTTTGGTGCCTCCAAAAAGCACCAATGACTCACCAACAATATGTTGGCAATCCTGAATGGCAATAGTGAATCGCTAATTTGAACTCGCTGTACTGCACATAAGAGCATCGATTCTTCAAGGACGTATTTTGCCCAAAAAAACTGTTTCAGTGGATTTTTAGGAGTTTTCTCCATTTTGAAATCCCCTCACACATAATTTGTGGTGTTTGTCGGCTGAAACCCCCTTTTGGTTGGTCTCAGCCTTTTGGCCAAAAAAACTTTTTTGAAGCTAGTTTTGGAGCGTTTTTCTCTGTATAATTTTAAGTTTTGTGAGATTTTCGCGTCTAATCCTCCTGGGGCATAAAAATTCCTTGCTTTGTTTCTCCTTTAAGGAAGGAAAGCTTTTAGTGTCAACATTGAAGAAAGAGAAGAAAAAAAAAAGTCGATTGAGCAGTTTACAGGCACTTCAAAATCGGTCAGATTAGGAAACGTAGTTTGAAGGGGTGCGATAAGGAAATGTACTAAAAGAGGGACTAGGTTAGTAGTGGTTGTCGAGGATGAGAAGAGACAAGCAGTTCAATTAGGATGATGGGCCGTCAGTGAAGTTGAACAAAGAGTGGGGTGTCAATGGAGATTAAACTGCCGGAGTGGCGAGCAGTAAAAGGCGGCCGTAACCCTCCGGGCTCAGAGGATCGTAAAACCCGAAGGTTTCCCTTCTTCGTCTTCTTCTTTAGTCGTAGAGAAGGGGGGTACAACGCCCCCCTTACCAGAACCTTTTACGAGGCATCAACCTCAAGGCTCTATTACACGCAGATTTGGTCCCGACCCCCGCACGCTATTACATTCAATTACACCTCCGCCTTCTCGTGTCATACTCCGGCCCCGAGGATCAACCCGGGTTTTATTTCATTTTTATTTTTACCGCCCCTCATGTTCCTCAATAAAGTTCATCGAAGCGTTTAAACCACTTTCGGCCCTTTGATTTCCATTTGATGACATATAAAAATGAGATTCGACCCATTTTTACAATTTTATAACCCTTATTTATTACGTAACAACATCCTAAAAACGTTTTATGGATTAATTATCAACTTCTGCTCTTGACAACTGCGCCAAATCTCACGGCTAAAGGAATTAATTTGCCATAGCAGTACAGAAAACGGGCTCAGCGACTTAAAAAAAGAAGGAGAAAAAAAAGGAGTTGGGAATGTCACGAATTCACACTTCTTATCCTTGACAAGTTCCCGCTCCAAATAAGGCGGAGGCTACAATTGTCTTTTTCTCTTCGACGTCCCCCTCGCCTAACGACCTTTAAAGCCCATTCGAATATCAATTTCTAAAATAAAATAACGAACTAATTATAAAGATTGGGCGTAACAATGGGCGGGTATCAAAGGTAGTCGAAGAAAACCTGTTTATCAACCCGAGATAAAGCCGCTACCAAGGATTTATTGTCTTATCCCAGAGATTTCTCCTTATCCGTTCATATCGAAACTTTATAAAAGGTCACGAAGTCTCTTTTGTCAAACGGGGCCGTTTAGTCACGGGACGCGCGCTCTTCCAGAACCCCGAACATACATTACAATTAAACTAGACAGCTCATCGAGCTCTAAATCTAGAAACGTCGAGAATATTATTGGAGAGGAGGGGGGATATTCAATATAATTTATTCACCAAAAAACACGTTTCTTTTCCGTTGGAGGAGAGAAAGATTCCTTTTTTTAGTAGAATTCCTTACCGTGATCCGTGACAAATTAAAAACAAGGCGTGAATCATTCACATCAAAAACGGAATCTAATGTCTTTTGTTCGAAAAATGCGACAAATCGTGCAGCAAAAATGGAATCTAAAGCGGAAATACATGTTTTTCTTCTTGAAATTATGATGCTCGAACAGCAGGGAAACAACTGGGCCAAAGGTTGTGATCGGCAACCCGAGATGTACCCAACTCGACCAAAGACTCGAAGTTCCCATCACTTAAAAGGCCATGATCCCCAACTCAGCGAAAGTATGGGCAAAAAACTCTGCTAAATTCTCTAACTTCATTTCAGTAGCAGCAGCGATGACTGTTCGGCTGACATCGTTATTGAAGATTCAATACTTTTTACCTTATGACTTATGATTATGTATGAGTAATGACTAAGCAATTATACTTCAGCTGCCAATACGACGATTTTCACGACTGTTCAGCTGAAGATTAAACGTCTATTTAGCTGAAGATTAAAACGATGTTTAGCTGAAGATTAAAAACTGTTTAGCTGAATATAACGTCTATTCAGCTGAGATTAAAATGCTGTTTAGCTGAAGATTTAAACATCCATTCTGCTGAAGATTAAAACGACAGTTTAGCTGTAGATTAAAACGACTTCTTAGCTGAAGATTAAAACTACTGCTTAGCTAAAGATTAAAACGACTGCTTAGCTGAAGATTTAAACGACTATTTAGCTGAAGATTAAAACGACTTTTTAGCTGAAGATTACGATGACAGTTTAGCTGAAGATTAAAACGACTGTTTAGCTAAAGATTAAAACGACTGTTAAGCCGAAGATTAAAAAGAATGTTTAGCTGCCAACCTGACGATCATGTAACAGCGTTTACCTGAAAATCCGTCTATATCCTGAAGTATCTGGAAAAGTGGAAAGGCAGGCCGTAAGAAAATCAATGTGACACTATGCGATGTGGGGTATCAAAATACGTTTTTGGACATTTTAAAACGATTTGTGACGTCACCAGGCCGATATTGCCAGTTTTTGCGTCATTTGACCCATTGGAAGCGTTCCTATCTACCTTCATTTAATCGCCGCTAGATGGTTTTTTGTTTTGACAGCATGAAGACCCAATGATAACCGAGTACTACATCAACAAACGAAAGTGTTGTCGTAGAAACCTGACATTTTTGATGGTTAAGATTCTCCTTTCTTACGAAATTCCCCGTTAAAAACAATCGATTTGAAATAAAACTAATTATAAGGAATAAAATAAAGTGTAATTAAACGGGAGTTTCTGTCGTAAAGTCTTGACTGGTGGAGGGTATTTAAAGAGAGACTGTTAAAGGATGGAAAGCGGGGGTTGGAAGGGGGTGTAATAAGAGGCGAGTTAAGGTGATTTTGTAGCGTCTTGGCGAGTTGAATTTAATTAATAATTAAAATAAGGGTGTGAGTGTCAGGGGCAGGAGGTGGAAGGGGTGTTGGTTCAAGTTAATAATTGTCGTTTCTAATTGCGATCTCGAGTCGCACCCTATCTCAGCCCGGCACGGTTTATCCTGCTTCATTTGGCCCATGAATAATTCAAGGGGCTTTCTCTCTTCCCCTGTTTTTCCACCCCCCGGGTTTTTCCGACCTCCCCACCGAGAGAAAACCCTTCGAATGACGTCACGAGTCGCCTTTTCAGAATTTTTTTTTATTTCCACATCACAAAAGCTTTTTTTTGTGCCCCAAAGCACTTTTTTTACTCACATAAAAGAGGATTTTTTGACAAAGAATTTTTTATAATTTTTTTTTACATGGGTAAAAATTATTAGCCATCGAAAAGCGGAGTTTTTAGATTAGAATCGATTACGAAAAAGACCGGGGAGTCGACAAGTTAAAATAAGGACGCCCGAGGGTCTTCGAGTAGGGAAAAAGGGAGTTGAGAGACTACACATTATTACAATCTTGATCTGAAGAGGGGGATTGATGATGGATTTATAGCCGGACTGAAAGTATTGAAAGGTTTATGTCCGTATTGTTATAAAAGGCTGAGGCGGGGGAGGACCCTTTGCCACACTTCATGACAATCCAAAAAGGGAAACTTTTTAAACCCCCCACCTCACCTGGTTTTTCACTTTGTTTGCATACTATCGTCACCATTGTCCGTCTCAAAATGCTCCTCCTCCTATTGTTTCAACGGCTCCGAGAGATAAATCCACCGGGCAACCTTCTATATCTACACACCCTCCGATTCTTCCTTCTCCATTATTCTAAATACCCAGGAACCCTCTCATTTGATAAATTTCATCACCGCATCCCAAGACTCCCTGTTTATTAAAGCATAAATTTCTTTTCAAAAATAAATTTACTCTTTTTTTTTCCATGCAATAAAGATGGAGAAGATTATGTATCAGACTGCGAGCAGTGTCTAATTAATAGGATCCACGCGGTTCCTTTATGCGACAGCACGTTCTGTTTGAACAAGCCAAACAAACCCCTGTTTCCCTCGTAACATTGATAAAAGTTACAATCCTACAAATGAAAAGCCAAATTCCTTTTTTTAAATCATAACCTGTTGATTAATACAGGTTAGAAAAAAATTGAATTCAATGGAAGCTCGTAATGAGCAGTTACGGCCGTTTTCTCCTGTAATTGGTCCACGTAATCACTCTCGAATGAGCCCTTAGCGGAAAACGGAATTGTTAGCTCCTCGATAAATTATCGTCGATTTCTACCCTTCGTTTAAAAAAAACTCGTTTAATAATCGAATTTTCGCGTTTTTTTGGTTCGTTAGAGCAAGTTCGTTAGTTCTTTATTGGACTATTGTCTGTTTAGTGCAACGTCACTGTCATTAGAGAAATGTTATCGACATTTTTTCGTTGGGGTTTCCATGTGTACGGAAAAGGGTGGCAAAGCGCGTGAATTATAAAGAGGGTAAAATAAACTAGAAAGGGGGCGCACCTCGGGCTCTGGGAGTCGGTCAAAAATTCATCCCTCTCCCGTTTGAAAAGCCTCGTGCCCGTGAGAGGGGAAGACGTCTCTTCAACTATTCAGAGATCCGCGGAGTCGTCTTGTGGAAGATCCCTAAACGTTAAATATTTCAAGTTCGCCTGACCGTTTATTTCGTGCGAAGATACACCCCGAGACGCGTCCGATGAGGAGAAAACCTTGGGCATTATTAACAGTCTCCCTCCCACTCGTTCAATCCACTTTATGGCGAAATGTTGAACTTTTTTTTATTACCTGTCCTTTTTATTAAAGCGATTTTTTTTACGTGTTCCCATTTCTAAGCTACCAAAAGCGCTATTGTCCGCCTGATTCCTGTTTGTCAATAACTCCAAGTTCCCATTCAGAGGCGTCGATTTTCCCAACTAAGCGCTTCTGCTCAGCACGTTGAAAATTAAGTGTTAACAACCTTTAAAAGCTGCCATTTTCTGTTTTAAAATTGTGTCATTTCTCAAATATCGAAGGGCCTTCTATTCACAGACAGCTATTCCCAAATCCTGTCATTTGCCTTTAAACTTAGAAACCATCTAACGCTTTTTTTTCTTTTGTTGCAGGTAAGAATGGAGGATTTATACGTTTTTTAAACCGTAAAATGAGGTAACATTGCTTCGAATCGGAATATTAAAGCGATACATCACAAGGGCGGCCACCGAAAATCACAACCCTGTCAACGTTTCACGAAAAATCGTGTCTTCCCCTCTCCTCTTATTTCCTAATTGTACAACGATTATGAAACCGGTTAGGGGAAAAAAAGTTAAAAGAGTGAAAAAGGGTTTAAAACGGTCAATTTAGAACACATTTTCTGGGCGGGAGAGTTCAGGATTCCTTTTGACATAAAAGAGAAGCTTGAGAGAACCCTTTTTTTTTCTTTATGAAGACTGACCCTTTTTGCCCTTTTCTTAATTAATTTTTTTTCCCTTTCACCAAAGCATCAACGTTTCTAGTTCTTATGTTGACCACCTAAAGCGCTTGTGTTACGGCAACCTTCATGCAATTAACCACTAGACTGCAGCTAAGTTATTGATTACGTAATCATATCTTTTTTAAACCTAAATTGTCAATCATATAAATTTGACAAGACCGTTATTGCATAACTTCCGTTTATTCTGAATTCGGTTGCATAAAAAATGTTGGAAAAACAGTTTTTTTAAAAAAAACGTGATAACCCTATCTCGGTTATTATATTTTTTAAACTAAATCCTCCCTGGAATAAAATAACATTAAAACCACCTTTATAAGTGGAGAAAAAAAAATCAAAACGTGAGTTCTGGATAAAAAAAGAACATCAAAAAGAAAAACATTTCCATAACTTATATAAGGGGGGAACTCATAAGGAAACTTTATATATGTAAATGATGTGCTATTATTCAAATACCGGGAGGACTCCCGCGGAGGAAGGCCCCGGCTCCGGTATTAAGGCGACTCGGGGAAAAATAAAACGAATCAGAGGGAGCGAGAGAGCCGACACACACAAAAAAAATGAAATAAATAAAAGAGTGGCATATTGTCAAAGGTAATTTTATTTTTAAGATTTTAAAATGTTGCTTTTAAAAAAATGTCCCATTGTCGGCTTTAAGTATTTCTTGGAGTTAAATTTTGGGAATAATAGCTTTGTTCCAACCGCAGTTTGAAACTTCTGGAGCATGCGCAGAAGGATTCGCACGTCTAATTTGACGGACAAACGATTTGAACGACATCAATATTCCGCGCATGCTCCAGGAGTTTCAAACTGCGGTTGGAACAAAGCTAATGTATAATATTGAAAACTAGATCTACGGGGTGTCCGGAAACACATGGCACACGTCTGGGAGAGCGTTAAAAAGTGGTTTTTTGAAAAAAAGTTAAATGTAAACCCCCCTTAATTTAAATTAAAGAATTTGATGGTGTAGTTTAAAATGCGTTTAGATATACAGGGTGTCCCCAACAGAACCTAACTTCGTTATTTTAAATGAGAACCCTATTTTTTATTTCAGATTCGTAATCTACGCAAAATTTCAAGTTGATTTGACTATTCATATGTCCATTTTTGACAATTTTAGAAAATGTCAAATTTTAGCGTTTTTCGTGATGCTTGAATTTGTGATAGTTGCTTTCGGACACAAAGAAGTGGAATTTAAAAAAAATAAGTCTGTTAGGTAGATTTTAACGGATTTTAGCGCAAAAACGCTAAAAAACGAGGAAATAAATTAACCCCTCGTGTTATCAAACTAGTTTGAATTTAGGCAAATCTCGATTATGAATTTTTGAAAAAACGCGGGAACTAAAAATGAAATAAATAAAAGAGAAATACTTAAAAGCTTGCGCATGCGCTTATTATGGTGTCGTAAACTCATATGTACCGAAGTGATGCGTGCGGTCGTTCGGCTCGTCCGAATGCTCTGCAGAAGCGGTTTTTATTTCTATTTTGCGATCCAGTATTTTACTTCTAATTGAGACGAAATAATGTACGAGTTTTGGCTTAATTGGATGATAAATGAAACATAAAACGATGCTAAATGGTTAAAAATGAACTACCCGTTTTTACCCCCGTCGGCCTTTTACCGTAGGGACATGGGTCGGCTATAAATAAGAATCAAACATTAATACACAAAACAGAAATGTTAAACTCATCTCCATGTTCATGTGGGGAGGAGGGGTGGTTAACGATGCAGTTTAGGGAAGGCAATGGCAGATTCGGGCATCATGGAACACGCTCCGTTAGCGGCTTCGGTTCAGGGAATTAAATGAAAATTTCAATGCTTTTAGAATATCGGAGCCAATAATGGGGGACTCGATTATTTCAAACGAGACCTTTTTTTTCTGCATTTTGGTTTGAAAATTTTACGGTTTTTACGGTAATCGGGTCAAAAGTTCTAGGAAAAAGATGACCCCTCGGTTTTTTTTTTTTTTTCTTTCACCCCGAATAGGTCAAGTCGGATATTTCTCGATGGAAGTGAAGGAAAAAAAAAAAGGATGAATATGCCGTGGGAAAAATTCTCCCTTTCACCCACCCAGGTCATAGGGAACAAGATTTTGACTTTTTTTTTTCCTTCCATCTTCTCTTTCTTCCACGACAGTTTTGACACGGCGAGAGAGAAGGGGGCGACCGTGGAAATTAATCGGCCCGCTCGAAAAAACCGAAAAGGCCGATTTGTCGCGTTAATTGGAAGACAAGAAAGCACAAATTATAATCGCTAAGAATTATGTCGACAAACTATTAATCGATTATTTAAATTAGATACAAAAAAATATCAGATTTCTCGATAATTTTATCGTATTTATAAACGTTTTTTTCTCAAGAATTCCTTCCCTAGGGCGGAAAGTACTTCGCAGTTTTCATCTACAATATGCAGTAGGATTTTTACAATTTTTTCACCACCAAACTTTATATGGACGATTATCAACAAAACATACGTGCCTAGCAACGGTTGCTACTCCGCCATAAACGGGAAAAAACTGTTTAAAAAATTCTTTAATTAACTTTTTTTTAACCACAGTAAATCCGCAAAACGCTAAAGATTCACCACATCACGCGACTTTAACTCACGTTTTGACAGATTTTTTTTTTCTATTAGTCCGGAATTTATTGCGTGATCGTCGTTATTTATAATACGTTTTTTTGTATTTTCTTGGTTTTTTTTTATTTTAACTTCCTTAAAGAAGTTATTGTGATACCATCGACGTTGGGTTTTTGGGAAGGGTCTTCCAGACCCCGTAGGGTCAATTGAGGCGCTCCGAATACGAAGGGCGAACTCGACAAAACGTAGTTTCGAGATATTCGCATTTTAAAGTTTTCTGTTAAGGGCGAACTCGACAGAAAAGTCACTCTCTGGAATTTTCGTGGCGAGATTTTAGAATCATCATAGAATCATAGAGAAAAGGGTTTTTTAAAAATCACCAAATCTCGAAAAGAAAAAAAAATTAAATAAAAAAGGTTGAGAGTAGAGCTTTGCCGCATATCGGTTTTTACGTATTTTAAAGGGGAAAAAAGCGGAAACTCAATATAAAAATTACATGGGTGTATTCTTCAAAAGGTCTAGAATCTGAAAATGAAAAAAAAAAAATTTGTCCGATGTCGAGTTCGCCCTTCGTATTCGGAGCGCCTCAATTCGAATATTGATCTTTACCGATTTCAACTTTGTCTGTAGTGCCGGCCAGCCGTCCGTCTGGTTTTTTAAATTGTGCAAGTATAGTAAATTTTTATTTAAAAAAAGAGAAAATTAAAAAAACAGAGAGAAAAAACGGGAAGCAAAGAGATGTAAATAATGGTTTTAATTTTAAAGGATTGAGGTGGGTGAAAATTGTGAGCGGAATGGAAGTCGAATAAAATAAAGGGGGGGGGGGGTGCCCGGGTGTAAGGGAAACCAGTATCCTGGAAAGGAGTTAAACCCAACAAAGTTAGGCTGAATGCAAATCGCATTGGGCTTAAATTGATTGAGCACGAGAGGTTCAGAAGGGTCTCCTCCCCCCCCCCCCCGTGCGCCCTTTTCGATTCCGAGCCCTAAGGAAAGACTTTAAATTGGAATTCCTCCGCCGCATTAATTACCTTAGAGCTTAAATGAATTGTGGTGATTGAGAGAATCGGGAACTTTTTGGGTGAAAAAAAAAACTTTTTTTTTCTTTTTTCAAGAAAAACACGTAGGAATCGGAGACAATAAGGCTTTCCCAGTCGGTTACAGTTACGCCTAATCTACCTTGACTTCACGCTCTGTCATAGAACCCGGGTTAAGATGTACTTCAACGTCAGAGAACGACCAATTTATCAAATTTACCCAATTTTTTTCCCTCTTTTTCTATTTACAGTTATGTGCCTCAGCACACAAAAGATAACTTATCTTTGTTGGTTTTAAACAGTAGCCTCTATTTGTTTTTTAAAACCGGAAAGACACGGTAAACAAAGAATTAACGAAAAGTACTCTGGGGTAAATGTAGTTGGGATTCTTGATGGCAGAATGCTCTCAGCACCGTTCAATATAACGCATTTCACCCTAAAGCAGTTGAACATAAATCTGCATTTCGACATAAAAAAATCTGTAGTTCACTATAATGAGTGTCGGCATAATTGAAGCTAAAGTTTTTAAAAGTTCAAAAATTTTGAGCATAATGCATTTTAACGTAAAGCGTTTCGCCGTAAGCTACTTTTTCAATAAAGTCGACATTAAAAAAGTGCAAGTCACCATAATAACGCTTCTCACCATAAAAGCCCAGATTAAAACTTGTTGTTTAGCCTTAAAACTGTTTCTGTCGTTTGTGCATAATACATCTCACCATAAACTAGGGACAGCGAAAGAGCAAGCCAACTTTTGCAGTTTAAAACACGATTATGGCGAAATGACAAAAACCTAAAAACTTGACAGTTCATCATAATGCAAGTCAACATAAAGCGTCTCACCATAAACTAGGAAAAGCAAGCAGCCAATGGGATCAGCTCGTTTTATGACACAAGGGGGTTGATTTTTTCCACTCGCGAGGATGTGCAAATTGCATTATGGTGAAATGTCAAGTTTTTAAGGGTTTTGTCGTTTCGCCATAATGGCGTTTTTACGGCGAAAATAGGCTTGCTCTTTCGCTGTCCTAGTTTATGGTGAGATGTATTATGTATGCCCAAACGACAGAAACAGTTTTATGGCGAAACGAGAAGTGGTTAATCTCTTCCGTATGGTGAGATGTATTATGTTCAAATCGATTATGGTGAACGTTTTCGATTATTTTCTTGATGTTGAGTAGCAAATTTCTTATGGTGAACTCGCGATTTCTTCTATTTATGGTCAAATGTATTATGGCGATCCGCATTATGTCGACACGTATAACTCCCGTTTTTACGTCATATTAAGAGTTTTGCTCACTTTTGCAGGTTTACTCGTATAAATAGATTTTTAGCCACTCGTTATTCCTGGAAACTTTTAGCGCTTACTCGTACTTTGAATACGGTCTTCGCTCTTGCGACGCCCGGTCTCGACTCGCGGCATACCCGCTCGAGCAAATAAATCACTGGAAGCAGCGAAAAAAATCCCGCCAACCAGAAACCCTCATTTGTACAGGATTTTCGGGTGTTTTTGACTTTTTGAAGAATCCTTTTTGGAAGTTTTCCACGTCTACTGCAAACTCCAAAAAATTTCCGTCCCTCAGATTTTCTGACCATAAAATATGTTTCTTCTTTTGTCATTTCTGCAGTACGGGAGGTGCAACTTTTTGGTACTTTTGTGGGAGAAAAGTTAAAAACTTTTCGTTAATTTTAACCTCAAATTAAATTATAATTTTGACGATCTGATAAAAATCAAGTGCAGTAAATCGACCGTGGAAAATTCTGTCTAAAATGTCTCTTTCGTGTCTATCATTCAATCTAATTGGCCGATATTTAGATGGACGGATATATGACGCTTGATAACCATCCAGGTGAATTAATTTGACATTTTTTTTGTTTGTCATCCGTTTTTTATTATTTTTCTGTTATCCAAGTTCCATTGTTTATTTTTTTTCTCTCCTCTGCGACTTCCAGGAAATGGGGACTAGAACAAATATCCTCTTTTTGATAACTCGGGGCGCCAGATGGTTTTATTGCTCGGATTTTCAAACTTTTTTGTTTTTTTCCCAGTTTCTTTACACACGGCGGGGGGTAATTTGCGTTTGTAATAACAGACGCGCCAATTAAAGGCGAAAAACATGAGGTTAGGAAAAGGGGGGCTAGCGGGGAAGTTGTAGAGTCTGGGTGATCGAGAGGAAGTGAGTAATTCCCGGAGGAGTTTTCCATGTTAAGGAACCCGTCCTAATTGCTCGCTATACTTCCTGCCTTGGTTGAGCAGACTAATGAGACAGGAGGCAGAAAAGGGCGGGGGGGCCCTTCCCGTTTATAGGATCCTTTCCTCATTGCGAATCCCTCGAGTTAGAGTATTACGCGTGAAACAACCTACCAGCTTCATCCAAAACATTGTTCCATTATACTCTTCAGATAAGAAAGCCAACAACGTATTTTTCAACAAGGAAGCTGTTTACCATACTAGTATTTAAATGAAGTCTTCTGTCCTTAAAGCTTACGTTTTTCAGTTTTTGTCAACTCAAAAACTGATAACCCAAGGATTCCCAAAAATGGCCAAGTTAAAAAGGTGTTTACCGGTGGAATTTGTTGGCAAAAACTCCCAAAAATCTGTTTTTTTGGCCCAAAAAGCAAAAAAAATCACGTTTTCAATCTAGTAAAAAGGTGTTTTCTGTCCAAAAATGAGTTGAATATGCACAAAAATCTACCCCTTTTGGGATTTTTGCGCCATAACCCCAGGAAAACCTCGCAAAAATCAGATTTTTAGGGGTTTTTTTGGCCAGAAAAACCGAAAAAAAAATTGAGAAAACCCCTAAAATCTTGTAGAGGGTATTCCTCCTCCGAAAAAGTTTAAAACGCTTGAAAATCTAACCAAAGTAGACTCTTATCCCAAAACCCCTAGAAAACTTCCAAAAAGACAACAATGGTGTTTTTACCCCTAAAAGCTTAGAAATTTCGTTTTCAATCCTTTATAAAGGTGGTTTTCTGTCCAAAAATGAGTTGAATACGCGCAAAAATCTACCCCTTTTGGGTTTTTTGGGCCATAGCCCCCGGAAAACCTCCCATAAATCAGATTTGTAGGGGGTTTTTTGGCCGAAAAACCAAAAAAAAAACTGGAAAACCCCTTAAAGTCCGGTAGAGAGGGTGTTCCTCCTCCGAAAAAAGTTTAAAACGCTTGAAAATCTAACTAAAGTAGACTCTTATCCCAAAACCCCCAGAAAACTTACAAACAGACAAAACAATGGTGTTTTTTACCCCTAAAAGCTTGGAAATTTCGTTTTCAACCCTTTATAGAGGTGGTTTTCTGTCCAAAAATGAGTAGAATACGCGCCAAAATCCACCCCTTTTGGGTTTTTTGGGCCATAGCCCCCGGAAAACCTCCCATAAATCAGATTTTTAGGGGGTTTTTGGCCGAAAAACTGAAAAAAAAACAAGCTGGGAAAAACCCCTTAAAGTCCGGTAGAGAGGGTGTTACTCCTCCGAAAAAGTTTAAAACGCTTGAAAATCTAACCAAAGTAGACTCTTATCCCAAAACCCCCAGAAAACTTCAAAAAGACAAAACAATGGTGTTTTTTACCCCTAAAAGCTTAGAAATTTCGTTTTCAATCCTTTATAAAGGTGGTTTTCTGTCCAAAATGAGTAGAATACGCGCAAAAATCTACCCCTTTTGGGTTTTTTGGGAAATAGCCCCCGGAAAACCTCCCATAAATCAGATTTTTAGGGGGTTTTTTGGCCAAAAAACCGAAATAAACTTGGAAAAACCCCTTAAAATCTGGTAGAGAGGGTGTTACTCCTTCGAAAAAAGTTAAAAACGCTTGAAAATCCAACTAAAGTAGACTCATACGCCAAAACCCCCGGAAAACTTCCAGAAAGACGAGCTTTTTTGCCCTAAAACCCTTGAGAACTTCTTAAAAGCCGTTAAACTGGTTGTGTTATGTCCCTAAAAAGTTGTACACGCGCGAAAATACAGTACCAATGGATTTCTTGGCCAAAAACGCAAGAAAACGCTTAAAAATTTTGTGAAAAACCATATTTGTTGCTCCGATTTCAACTTAAATAAAAACATTTGTCCTTCTCAAAGGCCTCCACCAACATCCTTTATATACGTGAAAGGTTTTTAAAAAAGAGTAAAATTTTTTTCAACCGGATATAGGATTTGGCAAGGATGTACCGGAAAAGGACGTCCTTCTCAAAGGAAACGACTTTTTTTTTTTACGACATTTTATTCGTGGGTAAAAATGTTTTATGCCCTATTGACCGGTAGGTATTGGGCCGGGGTCCTACGTGACTATAAATCTTTCTAATGTGTGTATAGGCCAACGGGACTTGTTTACTCTCTATCAAAACGCCCGCCTGCCGCGAACCGGAGTCGAAACGTTAACTCTAGTACACTTGTTGATCTGTTTTATCACCCCCAACCATAAAGTCCGTTTTTCATGTCAAAAGCGAGATAAAACAATCTTTATTTTGATATCCTTTTCACAAAAAAAAATCACACGAATTAAGTTGTTTTAACTAAGTTAATATACATAAAATATGCTAATAACATTTTTCCTCAGGTTTTTTATATCATGCGAGTATTATAAAAGCAGGAAATGTCCGAAAGAAATAAGTCCCCATTTGTTAATGGCAAAAAAAAAACATTATTAATGGCCAATTCATGAATAGGTTTCTCGATAATCATCTTGTCGTTTTGAACGTGTGTTCTGTCATCCTGCTAGCATTTTAATTAAAAAACAAAATTAAAATTGCGTCATTTTAGGTTTATTTAGGTATTGTTTGAGTTAAAAATGGTTGCTGAAGGTGAACTGATGTGAATCGATCCAAAAAATTGGTTTGGTACTTGTGAGTTTACGATACCAGAGCAACGCGCATGCGCGAGCTTTTATGTGTTTTAGTTTCCGCGTTTTTTCAAAAATTCATAGTTTGATAGCACGAGGGGGTTACTTTTTTCCTCTCGCAAGAAAAGCTCGTTTGGAGAAGAAAAAAATAATCAAACGAGCTCTCCTTGCGAAAGGAAAAAAAATTAAACCCCCTTGGGCTATCAAATGGCAAATCTCAAAGATGAATTTTTGAAAAAACGCGGGAACTTAAACACACGCATGCGCATTGTTATGGTATAGTAAACTCACAAGTACCATTGATTTCTTTAAATGACAGTAGGAAGTTGTTGTCGCCGAAAAAAAAAAAAATCAAATTCGGACAAATTTTTAATTTTCTTTTGTTTTTCTGTTTCAGTCCTTAGTCTAAGAAATACACAAGAAGAAGAACCCCCGGACCCTCAGTTAATGAGATTAGATAATATGTTAATTGCGGAAGGCGTAGCGGGTCCCGAAAAAGGAGGAGGCGTGAGCGCAGCGGCGGCAGCGAGCGCGGCGGCGGCCTCGGGCCAAGTCTCCGACAACGCCATCGAACACTCCGACTACCGAGCGAAACTCGCTCAAATCCGACAAATTTACCATCAAGAATTAGAAAATATGAACAGGTAAGACGTGAATTTCGTTTAGACGGTTTATTGACTGAAATTTTGAGTTTGTAAGGGAGGGACTGAAACTGAAGGGGTGGCTTTTCCCTCATTCCGACATCGTCTAGCACTTTGGTCAAAGTGCAGAGAAGAACGAAGTCTGGGGGGTTCCCTTGCCGTTCGACGTCCCTCGGAACCGTTGTTCCACAGCTGACAACCCGCTCATTCCATCCCCCAACCCTTTCCCCTTCGACAATATTACCTGAAGCAACTCCCTCTTTATAAATTAAAAACGCTTTTCAGACAGAAATTTCCTCGAGATAATATCAATACATAATAACTTTTTAATGATTTAGATAATAAACAACTCCCTGGGCTGTAATAAAAAGAGTTATCGCTCTATAAAACTTTTTTTTTTTCAAGTCTAGACGCTATAATAAAATTTTACGTAAATAAACCTTATTTTAATTGGGGTCTATGGCTTTTGAAGCAGCCTTGCCAATTTTCTGCCACTTCGATCTTTTAGATGTACTGTGATCTCATGGCTACTGGAGTAGTATTGCCAACTCTGAGTATATTTAGTAACTTATCGACATTTTGTCGACTGCTATCCCACTATGGCTTACGGAGCAGTCTTCCTTCAGCCACTTCGTTTAGGTGCACTTCTTTTAGATGTACTGCGATCTCATCGCTTTTGGAGCAGTATTGCCAACTCTGAGTATATTTAGTAACTTATCGACATTTTGTCGACTGCTATCCCACTATGGCTTACGGAGCAGTCTTCCTTCAGCCACTTCGTTTAGGTGCACTTCTTTTAGATGTACTGCGATCTCATCGCTTTTGGAGCAGTATTGCCAACTCTGAGTATATTTAGTAACTTATCGACATTTTGTCGACTGCTATCCCACTATGGCTTACGGAGCAGTCTTCCTTCAGCCACTTCGTTTAGATGCACTTCTTTAGATGTACTGCGATCTCATCGCTTTTGGAGCAGTATTGCCAACTCTGAGTATATTTAGTAACTTATCGACATTCTTTTTTGGTTGATGCTATTTTTTTTTCTATTATTTTAAGGTTGATGGATTAATACTAGTGCTATTAATCCATCAACCTTAAAATAATAGTAACTTATCGACATTTTGTCGACTGCTATCCCACTATGGCTTACGGAGCAGTCTTCCTTCAGCCACTTCGACCTTAAAGACGTACTGTGATCTCATGGTTTTGGAGCAGTATTGCCAACTCTGAGTATGTTTAGTAACTTATCGACATTTTGTCGACTGCTATCCCACTTTGGCTTTTGGAGCAGTATTACCAACCCTGAGTTTATTTTTGACATTTTGTCGACTGCTATCCCACTATGGCTTACGGAGCAGTCTTCCTTCAGCCACTTCGATCTCTTAGATGTTTAGCGATCTCGTGGCTTTTGGAGCATTATTGCCAACTCTGAGTATTTTAGTACTTATCGACATTTTGTCGACTGCTATCCCACTATGGCTTACGGAGCAGTCTTCCTTCAGCCACTTCGACCTTAGATGTACTGTGATCTCATGGTTTTTGGAGCAGTATTGCCAACTCTGAGTATGTTTAGTAACTTATCGACATTTTGTCGACTGCTATCCCACTTTGGCTTTTGGAGCAGTATTACCAACCCTGAGTTTATTTTTGACATTTTGTCGACTGCTATCCCACTATGGCTTACGGAGCAGTCTTCCTTCAGCCACTTCGATCTTTTAGATGTTCAGCGATCTCGTGGCTTTTGGAGCAGTATTGCCATCTCTGAGTATATTCTGCTATCTCACTGATATTACCCTGAGCAGTGATGCAAACCCTGAGTATATATTTAGTAACGTATATTTAGTTTCGTCATTTTATCGACTGCTATCCCACATGGCTTACGGAGCAGTCTTCCTTCAGCCTCTTAGTTCTTTTAGATGTTTTGCGATCTCGTAGCTTTTAGAGCAGTATTGCCAACTCTGAGTATATTTTCGAAATTTTATCGACTGCTATCCCACTATGGCTTACGGAGCAGTCTTGCCAACCCTAAGGCTTCTGTAAATGATTTCCCAGAAAAAAGATGCCCAATTTGGTCGTTTTGAGCCATCAAAAAATTTAAAATTGAATTTTTATCAAGACCGTCTTTAATATTCACTTCGGAGGGAAGACGAAGACTTAAAAAAAAGGTCGAAGAGGGGAAAATAGAATTAAGAGAATCCCTTGGACAGATAATGGCCTCGGCTCATCTTTAATTCAGTTTGCCTAATGATGATGATTTTAATCTATTTCCAATTAAATCTTTCTCTTTCTTCCCTCCTTCGTTTCCCTTGTCGTTCACACTTAATTTGCATCGCGATTTACCTCCTTTTTTTCAAAAATCCCATTTTCTTATACTAATGATCATAAAATAGACGATAAAAGTTGGCAACAATTCATTTTTATCAGTGTTGCTGCGAAGATGTTTGTAGAAATGATGAAATTAAAAAGGTTATTATATTTAACGTAGGCATTGGAGCGTGCGACTTGAAGTTAAAGGGTGAGGAAGATAATTTTCCGGTCACAGCCTTGTGGATACAATGATTAATTTCATCGAAAAAAAAGAGAAGGTCTGGCAAATTATGCAATTAGGTAGTCATTGAGAAAGATGTGACATGAGAATTGTACTTACTTCGTCCTCCCCTTTTTCTGAGTCTAGCGTATGACAAGGGCTTAAGAAGCGGTTGGTTGAATTGCCTAACGACCGCCTGTGAACTGTGGTTACCGGCTAACAACTGTAATTTCCCATCCTGACCTATTACTCTATTAGATAGGCGGGGACGGTGCACCTCTCAGACCTATAATTTAATATCCAGTGTGCACTCTTTTACTTAGGACTCAAAACCTTCAATTAAATCTGTCAAAACGAGTTATAGACCCTTTTTTTTTGTTATTCCAGTACGCAAAAGGTAATTAAATGATGTGTGAATGTTTTCTAATTACGGTCTTGAAGAAAGGGGTTGAGGGGAGGTTGTAACTGGGGCACTAAACAGCGCACTCTGGGGGCCGTAAACTCCGCCTCCGGGGCGTTTATGACCTTTTTATACTCATGGCTACAATTGTTTATACTGATTTACCACCCTCGGGGATATCCCTCCTATTAAAATCCAAGGGATAAATCTTTAAGTCAGCCCCAATTAAACGTGGGTTTAATGCAGCAGAAAAATTTTGCTCCTTGTCCGGAAGTATCTATTTCGGGTTTTTAAAAGCATTCTTACTGCTTTTAAAGCCACTTAAGAGGGGAACCGAAGTCTATTTAAAAAAAATGTTTATAAATTTTTTAGATCGTAAATTAATGTTTTTATTGTTTTCCAGGCGTGTAACGAGTTTACGACGCACGTAATGAACCTCCTCCGGGAACAGTCTAGGACGAGACCCATCACGCCTAAAGAAATAGAACGGATGGTTCAAATAATTCACAAAAAATTCTCATCGATACAGATGCAACTCAAACAAAGTACCTGCGAAGCCGTTATGATCTTACGATCGAGGTTTCTCGACGCGAGGTAATTATTAAAATTGTTATAAAAAATAATAAAAAACTGGATGAAAAAAAAGAATGAGTGGAATCCATGACAAATGGTGTGCACAAATGTTTGCTGTGTCGGCTGAATAAATATTGGCACGGGATCAGAGTCAAATACTCCACAATGCCACCCTACCGACACCCAATGTATACAAGGATTTATACGACATTCTACGCCCGTTTTTTATGTTCTATGTTGTTTCCGCGCTCTCTTTTTTTTACAAAAAATAAGAAAACCCACAAATGAGTACGTTATCGAAGTCAGTCATGGTGACAAGTCGGAAAATTACCTTTTTAAAAAGCGATAGTCTGTCGTTTGATAATAAAAAAAAGGCCATTTTAAGGGAAAAAAGAAGTATTATCGTTTTGATTGTCACCTGTCACATAAATTCGTGGCTGATTATTACGCAATGAAGAATTTTAAAGGTCGATTTTTCCGATTCGCTAATAAAATAAACCAAATTTATAAACAAAATAACGTTTAAAAGTTTTTTTATTATTCATTCCAGCTTTTAATCAAGCATTGCCCAACAAAATCGAATGAACGAATGACTGCTTAAGATCTGATGTTGGTAGACATGTTTGTTTACGTCATAAGATGGCGTCTTGATATTTTGTCTCTTAAATTGGGCGTTTAAAAGTTAAAAAATCAGTTTTTCAGTAGTCCGGAAAAAATAATAATTTCTTTCGTATATTTAATTTTGTTTGAAAATAGGTGCAGAATTGTTAAATCAAACATTGCACAACAACATCAAAAGGATGAATGATTTTAACTTCCTTAAAGAAGTTTTTTGTTGTCTTAAGATCTGATGTTGGTAGACATGTTTGTTTACTTCATAAAATGGTGTTTTGATATTTTTCTACTTTGTCTTTTATTAAATCGGGCGTTTAAAAGTTAAAAAATTATATTTTTCGAATTTAGTAGTACGGAAAAAATAATAATTTCTTTCTTGTATTTAATTTTGTTTGAAAATAGGTACAGAATTGTTAAACTAAATCGAAAGAACGAATGGCTTTTTGTTGTCTTATGATGCGATGTTGGTAGACATGTTTTTTACGTCATAAGATGGCGTCTTGATATTTTTCTTCTTTGTCTCTTAAATCGGGCGTTAAAAAGTTAAAAAATTGTGTTTTTCGAGAAAATAGGTACAAGCATTGCACAACAAAATCGAAAGAACGAATGACTTTTTGTTGCCTTACGATCTGATGTTGGTAGACATGTTTGTTTACGTCATAAGATGGCTTCTTGATCGTGTTCTACGTGGTCTCTTAAATCTGGCGTTTAAAAGTTAAAAATTGTGTTTTTCTAATTTAGTAGTCCGGAAAAAATGATAATTTCTTTCTTGTAATTTTGTTTGAAAATAGGTACAGAATTCAATAAAAATACGATAATAAATAATCTTGAAATTAATAAAAATTTAAAGTAAATATGAATTATTAGGCTATCATGTCATAATTTGATTGATTGCTGTTTAAGTGATTTGGCTAATCTAATCCTTCATTGATAAAAATGTCTAGGACGAATAAACAAGTTGAACAAATAAATAATTTATTGCTTTTCGGTTTATTTTATGTTTGAAAAATGTTGAATTTGTTGTTTGCGTGTAGTTATGTTTTAAAAGGGTTGTGAATGTTGGATGGGGCTGCAGGATGTTGGAAGAGGGTGGGAGTTAAGAAAGAGCCACGAGGGAGTCCCGGGTAAAACGTGCATTATAAATGCAAGGGCGCTCACTGTCCCCACATATCACAACCATCTTATATCACACCTCATCAAAAATTCACATTTTTGAAAAAAATCAATTATTAACTTTTTGTTTAAAGAAAGAAAAGGGAAGACTGTTAAAAAGAGATAAGCCAAAAGAGAGTTCGGGGCGAGGTGTTAAGTCGAGCCCAGTGGGGGAATGATGGTCCCTATTTATCAAAAAGAGGGCCTTAATAAAACCGCAGGGGGTGCCTCCTCTTTCCGACTCCCCGACCCTCATAATAACGCAATGTACAAAACCTCTTCATAAAGATATTTCACTCATTTCGTCCCTCAAGGCTTCTCAAAAGGGAAAAAACGAATCAAGGGGAGACTTCTAGCTTATCAAAATCGATAGTATGACTTTCCGTTGTCTTAAGATGGCAGACATGTTTGTTTACGTCATGTGCCTTCTTGATTTTCTACATTGAATTTTTATTTTTAGGCGGAAAAGGCGTAATTTTAGTAAGCAGGCGTCAGAAATCCTCAACGAGTATTTTTACTCGCACCTTAGTAACCCCTACCCCTCGGAAGAAGCGAAAGAAGAGCTTGCGAGGAAATGTACAATAACCGTCTCTCAAGTGAGTATTCCTAAAATTTAAAAAAAAAGCATATTTAATCTCTTTTGTTTTTTTCTAGGTATCTAATTGGTTCGGAAACAAAAGGATTAGGTATAAGAAAAATATTGGGAAAGCGCAAGAAGAAGCGAACCTGTACGCTGCCAAAAAAGCGGCCGGTAAGTACTCCGCCATTAGCTTTTCATTTTCGCGGCCTTTTCGGGCTAAATCACGAGTAGGTTTGGGCCATTGAACTGGCGATTGACGTGTTTTACACTGTCCTCTCCATGTTTTACGGACACCTCTCTTCATTTTTTTATTTTATTTTTTTTGTTTTCGGCATTAAAATTTTATTTTGATTATTTTTTTAGGTTCGCTTACCAAATCAGACTGGCTGTCTAGGAGTAACGAGAATCTGCATCAAAGATGTAATTATTTAAAATTCATAATTTGGATTAACTGATCGGAATGGAAGTGAGAAAACGCGTAAAAAAATTTTAAGCGCTCGTGATTATGGAAATTCCGTTCTTGGAACATATTCCGATTTAAAAATGGCGTCGTGAATTTATTTTGTTTTTAACGTAGACGTTCCGTTTAAATAAAGTGTCAGTCGGGTAAGGGAGAATGACTTTTTGCAGTCCTCTCCTGCCCCCGCCCTTCGCCCCCTAAGCGATGGTCATGCTGGGCGGACGTCACGGCGGGAAAAGGGGGTAACTCCGGGAATGGAGTTAATATATCAGAGCCGTGCTGGTGACACCCTCAATGGCTGGCCCAATCCTACTTCTACCCCTCCGACTCCTCAACACCATCCCCCGGTAACACCCTTATTTCTTATTACTCCTCTCCCTCAAACTCCTATCCTACGAATACCCCGAGACCTTTTAGCCCGCAAAATAGGCCCGTATTAACATAATGGGAAGAGTTTGCATTTATGAATTATAATTACCTGTTGTTTTATTAGGATACTTGGGTTTCTTATAGTTAAATGTGCGAATGAGGGGATGAAAAACGTTAATTTCGAGCCAAGTATCCTTAGTGTCTGATATTCATTAGTTGGCGTATTCTTGTAGATGCGATTTTTTTTCTTTTTACAAGATCTCTTTTTCTTTTTCAGCGGGTGCGTCACCTTACAGTATGGGTCCTGGTTCGCAGGGCACCGCCACCCCCATGATGTCTCCAGCGCCCCCAGGAGCACCACAAGACTCAATGGGATATTCAATAGGAATCAATGGTGGTGATTACAGCTCGCCAATGTCCTCCGCCCAGGTAAATAAACAAAAAAGAAAGAAAATCCAGGCTATATTTTCTCTCCGAATGTCGGCTATTTACTTCCTAAACTAAGAGCGGGGGGTGATGGAAAGTGAACGAAAAGAAAAAACAGGGAAAAGGGGGGATATATCCGAAAGGGAGGCTTTATCCTTGGGAGACAACATTCCCCTCCTTAGTTTTCATCCCCCGGAAAATCCTTCCCTCCGCCGCCCCCCTTGGGTGCCGTTTTCCCTTCCATTCTGGCACTCCGCCAGGTATACGCTAGACTAACTCAAATACGCGACTATCCTTGTAAACATTTTGGTTATTTTCAGCACTGATATTAAAAACAACCTACTAAGTCTGCTGCAAAATTTTCAAAGAACCAAAATGCTTCTATAATCCTAGTTCTGAGATAAAAGGATTATTCCTAGAAGTCCCCGATTCCCTTTACTGATAGAGTGACATGGTAGCTGAGGCCCCTCCGTAGATCAATGAAGAGGATCCCTTGAGATCATACCCTATTGTTGATTACTTCTGTACAAAACCTCCTCATATCGGATACCCCATCTTGCTTCCATTCTCCATCTGCTTGATTATGTCCTAGACCCCTTTAATTCAGACTATGAAAAACTTTAAATTTCCCTACGATCATACAGGTCTGTCAACCTTGGGTAAGCTTTCCATCATCCTTGCTCTTGCTACAGCCACCTTATCCACCAAAGCTTGAACTTTCTATAATGCATTTTTAAGTTTGATTATTACTAATACCATAAAATTTTGTTTCAGACGCCGTATTCAGACGGGAGCCTGGGTTATGAAGGGATGCATCAGGTGAGCGACTGATCACAGGTGACACAAGCTCTTATAAAAATATTTTTTTTCTTCTAAAATTTGTCCATGTAACCATGCAGGTTGATATTTTATGACGTAACAAAAAAAATCCCTATTTAGGTAATAAGGGGGTGATAAAGGGGAGAAAAAAAAAAGGTAAGGTGTTAAATCAACGTAAAGAGTTAAGATGGTCAGTAAAAGATGTCGCAAGTTTAGTGGCCGTAACTGGGGATCCGGGAGGCGACTTTTAAGAGGGAAAAGGAGGACGAGGCTGCCCCGAGTAATGAAAAGTCACCTCCCCCATCATGAGAGAATAAAACTGCCCGCAACTGTTTTATGTCCCATACTAACCCCACCCCCGGGCTACCTACAATTTTCAGACAGACTTTTCCCTCCCTTTTACTACCCCTTTCTTATTTTATGCTTGAATGTCTCTGTTAGGTCTATGAAGAAACAGGTTGTCCGTTTTCAGACTATAAATTTAGTTTACACACTGATTTCTGTGTTTAGAGATCTAACATTGAGGCTTAAGCTAATCTAGATAGGTTAGTTAACCCTAGGATATCATTTTCTTCTCTCTCAGAGCTCCTAAGATAAAACGCCTTGGTTTGTTAATTGATTTTGGGGGTACCACAACATATGATCATATCATCAGAGTCTAATAAATCACATCACACACAATACATCTCTTTCTATCTATATATATATTATAAATTAGTGGTGATGATTCATCCCGCAATTGGTGACCCAAAACGAACACAGCGACGAAACAACAAGGTACATATTTACACTCTCTCAGCATACAAACACAGAACAAGAATAGCTTCCGCCGTCTTGCTCTCCCATCGACGGCGCCAGCAAGCCATTCTTCTCGTCAGCAGTTCCGCACCTCTTCAACCCACTGAATTGGTGGAACTTCAACCTCGAGCGAACTTCTCGACATCTGCGACACTCACGTCACAGCTCAACAGTTCTGGTTCCAGCAACCACACACGCATCTTCGACACATCATCGCTCAACACACTGCACCTCAGACCTTCACCCTGCTTTTCTCCATGGGGGGTGATGTACCACAACATATGATCCAAATGTCATTAGAGTCTAATATAATTATTATTACATCACACAACTCATCTCTTTCTATCTATATTATAAATTAGTGGTGATGAATCATCCCACAATTGGTGACCCAAAACGAACACAGCGATGAAACAACGAGGTACATATTTACATTCTCTCAGCATACAAACACAGAACCAGAATAGCTTCCATCGGCTCACCCATCGACGGCGCCAGCAAGCCATTCTTCTCATCAGCAGTTCTGCACCTCTTCAACCCGCTGAATTGGTGGAACTTCAACCTCGGAACGAACTTCTCGACATTTGCGACACTCATGTCAGCTCAACAGTTCTTGTTCCAGCATCCACACACGCATCTTCGACACATCATCGCTCAACACACTGCACCTCAGACCTTCACCCTGCTTTTCTCCGTGGGGGGTGATGTACCACAACATATGATCTAAATGTCATCAGAGTCTAATAAATTACATCACACACAACACATCTCTTTCTATCTACATCATAAATTAGTGCTGATGAATCCACAATTTCATTATTTTAAAAACCTTATGTTCTCATTCTTCATACCAAGGAAAACGCCCCCAAACCTTGCGACACTTTAAAAACCAGGAAAACTTCCAAAAATTTTGTTTTATTTGTCTATAAAATGAGGAAAACTCCCGAAAAATATGGTTAGAAGGTTTCTTGGTATACCAAGGGAAGGGAAACGCCCAAAATTCTGTAAAAAAGGGCCCAAAAACCATGGAAACTACCAGGGATCTGGTTCTACATAAGTGGATTTTTGTGCATTAATCCGACAAAAGTGAATTTCTTGGCTATAAAACACCTGGAAAACTACTTTGATGTTTGATGTCAACTGATTTTATAAAATCGCTAGAAACCGACCAAAAAATTGGTTTTTTATCTTACATGATAGTTTTTTTCTAAATTCGCCTGCTTGGTTACTTGTGTTTTTGTTTTTTTAGATATTTCATGTGTAAATTTTGATGAAAACTCATGTTATTTTGTATTTTAGGGGAGTGGTAAAACATCGGGATCGCCTCCGATTCGCGGCGAAGGTTGGAACCCACCGAGGGAGCAAATCCCAGACTTCCAACCTTTACACCCGGAGGACAGCGGCGATAGCAGTGATATCGACATCAAACGCCCGAAACTCTAAAAACCCCTTTTATAACCCCTCAAAAAAAATTTTAAAAAAGCAAAAAAAAAATCCCAATTTTTTATCCTCGAAAACCTCTTTTTTTCATTTTCTGCAGTATTATCGATCGTCGACAATAATACACCTCAGTGGTACAGACATTGTGATACAACAAAAACAAGAATTTTTTCCCCCAATTTTTTTTCTTTCTTTGTGTTCTTTAGATTTATTTTAACTGTACCACTGCATTGTACAGCTTATTGTAAACTTGACGATTGTAGATGATTTGTTCATAATTTGGTGGAGGTCCTTTTGTTTTTTTTTTCTTTGTAAATTTATTTTAAAAAAAGAAATTTTGAACCTTTTTTACCAATTTTTTTTGTTAAAAAAACGATTGAACTGAAAAATTTGTATACAATTTTTTTTTAATTTTAAAAATTTAAAAGCAATATCTTTTGTAATTTTTTTTTCTTAAGACTTGGAAGATGGCTTCTTTTGGAATCAGGGGTGAAATATCTCAATTAGAATTTCGAGCGCATTTTTGGAAAACTGATTTTAAAAAGCACAAAAATGTTCTCATTTTCTCGATTTTCCTCCAGAGGTCTGTACATACTTGTCAAACTTGCCTTTTTTTCCCCTCTTTTTAAAATCTTTCAAGTATTTGTCCTCTTTTTTTTGTGAATATTTATGTTCCAATTTTATATAGAAGATTTATAGTGTTATATATAACTTATCTAGCTTTATGTCTAATGTACAGAGAGCTTAAACGAGTATACGTACATAAAACACATCATATTTAGTATAAATAAGCCAAGTTTTTTGTGTTTTTTCTTTTTTTTTAAGAAAAGAAACCCAAGCGGGTTTCCGCTTCGTATACGAAGTTAAATTTTAAGTATTACGAATATATCAAAAAATTGCAAGGCCTCGTTACAAAAGAACGTTTTTACTGCTTAATTTTATAATTTTAGACGTTTATGCACAATCTTTGTATGCCTTTTAACTATTAGCGTATACCTAAAAAAAGAAAAAAATATTTTTTATTTTGCGGTTGTTTTTTTGCGTTTTTTCAAAAGACAAATTTTTAAAAAAACAATACGCGGTGATTTAACGATATACCAGGATTCTTCTATCCGACACAATATATGTATACGATTTTTCTAAAAAAATAAAATTTACAAAAAAAAAATGTAATACATGTAACTTGTTATTATAAGGTAGTGTAATTTTTTGAGAATTTTTTAGAATATTCTAGGCAAAATGGAGAAAAAAAAAATGTGAAAAAAGTAAATAAAAGTGTGTGATTACTAACAATTTAGTTCTTATGTGTAATGTGTTTTGGCCAGTATATTTTTGTGGGAAACGTAGTTCTTGTTTTGAAAGGCCTTCAATTCAAAAAAATTTATCTCCTACAAAATTTTAAAACTGTTTTTTTAAATAAATTTGGCAGCCCTGAAAATCCTCCTTTCAAAACAGGAACCACGTGGAAAGGGGGGCGAGAATGTATACCATTAAAAAAATGTGATTGGTTCTATGTAGCTTTAACGGCTCGAATAGTGAGTCTAAAAAAAATTTAAAATCCAAAAAAAAATGGCTTAAAACGTGGCTAGACTTAAGTTTTCCAATATCCGGACAAAATTCAAAATTTAGTTCCCGCTTAGAATCAAAAGAATTTGACAAAAAATCATGCTTTTAGCATTTTTTAGACGAAAATTGGAATCTTAAATCATAGCCCCCATATTTAGCACGTTAGGCATAGAGGACAAAAAAAAAATTAAAAACTTGAAATTCGACTTGCCCACATTAATTTATTGTAAGTTTTTACTTTTTAAGGCATTTAAAAAAAATTTTTAGTGATGTATGAAAGTGTGTGTTTAAGTTACGGTTAGGCCTATTTGAATTGTTTCCCTATTTTTATTGTTTTTATTTTATATCCACACCCCCCTAAACTTCTTTCCCTTTCTCGAATAGGCTTAACCAAAGGCTTATTTATGTGCAAAAAAGAAATTTTTTTGCATGCAAAAGTATACGGAGTACGGTTGTAATTCAGAGCTATTTTTCATTCTGTGTACGTAAAAATTAAAAAACAAAAAAAATAAATTTTTTAGCAAGTAAAGTTATTTAAAAAAATGAAAGTTTACAGCACGCAGAGAATTCACATTTGCAAGATTTAGTTTATCATCTCTATGTTCTGTAATACTAAAATTTTAAAATTATAATCATTGATGTTGAATATAAAAAAAAAAAAAGTTCTCTTATTATTTATTTATCCTTTTTTTTTTCTTTACGCCTACGGTTCATGCCTGCCAACCAGGTCCAGGGACGAGGAAAGCAAAAAGGTGATTGGTTTAAAACCAATTGGTTATTTCAAACCAAACCCAAAAAGGTGATTGGTTTCAAAAACCAAATTGATTATTTGATTGGTTATTTAAAACCAATCACCTTTTTGCGTCCCTCATCCCTGGACCTGGTTGGTCAAATTGACAAAAGAATGTCTTTCTTCAAAATCATTTTTAAACCTCAAATTTAAACAGTAAGTTTTTCTAAATTTCTCTTTTTTTTCCTTTATGTCAAGTTATTGATGTAAAATGTTTCGTTCTTTCATTTTTTATTGTAGCACCTGAAGATGGCTTTAATAAAATCTTTTTGAGAGTTGACAACTTGTTTTCTTTTTTGGCGTCTGAAAGACATTAAATTTAGTCTCGAGACTTTTCTGGACAAGACAGAAAATTTCTGGATTTCCAGCTGCCTGAACTACTGACTTTCTCCTTGTAAATTAATAGAATTTACTATTTTAGATTATTGAAGTGGAATGTGAATGTGAACATGACTTCAGCTTCGGAAAAAAAGATCCAGCACAAATTATTAATGCTTCTAATTTTAAGCATTAAAATTTCAAGTAAAAGCTTTATCAGTTTTTAACTCCCTCAGAAAGAAGTTTTTGTAATACCCTTGATATACGGTTTTTGGAAACAGGTCTTTATGATCATAAGGGTTCAAATGAATGGTGATCTTAATTTTACCTGTGTCTAACAGAAAATTACCTTTTTCTTCAGTATTTATCAAATTTTAGCATATTTTGAACCTTATCTTATAAAATTTAGCAATTTTTAATCTATTAAGTAAGTAAGGCCATTCCTTATGAGTTGGCTCTGAAAAAGGGCGATATGGCGAGAGCCCACGACCCCCCAATAGCGAAAGCCTATAGGCTTACACAAATAACGAAAAAGAATAGAACGAAGCATGACCAATAGGAAGAAAGGCTCTTCCTCATTGGTTAAGCTTTATTCTTTTTTGTAATCTGATTTTGATTCTTTTTGAAAGTTATAAATAATTGTGAAGATACCTTTCTTTGAGTCGTATGCCTCTGGGTTGGAAGGGATTCTTCCACCAGCGGAAGAAAGATTTCAAAACCATTGTTCAAGGCCTAACGAGGCCATCGTAAATGAATCCTCAGGATTCATCAAACACTTCATCTAAAAAAAACAAGGCCTGGGGAAAATGGAAATAGAAATAGAGGATGAAGGCGCAAGATTTCAAATATGTAGTTGAGAATCCAGAGGCTCTGAAGTAACTGTTAGTTATTCTTGGCTTTGGGGCTCCGTAATCCTCACTGCAGAAGTTTAGAAATAATTAGAGCTAAGATGATACTTAAATTATTTCTATTATTAAAATAAAAGTAATTGTCAAACAGTACATAGCCTTTTACATTGATCAAAAACTCAACTATCTCTCACAGAAATCTTAACGTTTATACCTTTCAGTAACACTTTTTATTCACATATTTATTTGAATCAATCCCAGCTACATTGCAACACTTTTACTTTGCATTTAAATAAAAGTCAGTTATGTTTTAGAACCAAAATTAGTTATTTCATTTGGTGTCAGAATATATAGGGATATACAGGGTGTCCGGAAACATGGCAAGCGTCTGGGAGAGCGTTAAAAAGTGGTTTTACGAAAAAAAGTTAAATGTAAACCCCCCTTAATTTAAATCAAAGAATTTGATGGTAGTTTAAAATCCGCCTGGATATACAGGGTGTCCCAGACACAACCTAACTTCGTTATTTCAAATGAGAACCCCTATTTTTTATTTCAGATTCGTAATCTACGCAAAATTTCAAGTAGATTTGAGTACTCATATGACAATTTTGGACAACTTTTAAAAATGTCAAAATTTAGCGTTTTTGCGCTAAAATCCGTTAAAATTGACCTAGGAGACTCGTTTTTTTTTTAATTCCACTTATTTTCCCGAAGAATCCAACTGTCTCAAATTTGAGCATCTTCGCATTCTGCATCACGAGATTTCGTCGCTAATGGCCTTTTTCAAGTTAGAACCCAAATTTTTAGTTCAGAAATGAAAATAGCACTTGTTGAAAGGAATTTTTCTTCGGACCACAAATTTTGAAAGAGCTACAGCGTCTTTTGTGTTTATGCATCAAAATTAAAATTCCGTCAACAAATCGCTAATTTCCATTTTGAAGTATGGTAATTTGAATTTTTAGTTTAACTTGAAAAAAGGCCATTAGCGACGAAATCTCGTGATGCTGAATGCGAAGATGCTCAAATTGAGACAGTTGGATTCTTCGGGAAAAAATAAGTGGAATTAAAAAAAAAAACGAGTCTCCTAGGTCAATTTTAACGGATTTTAGCGCAAAAAACGCTAAATTTTGACATTTTTTAAAAGTTGTCCAAAATTGTCATATGAGTACTCAAATCTACTTGAAATTTTGCGTAGATTACGAATCTGAAATAAAAATAGGGGTTCTCATTTGAAATAACGAAGTTAGGTTGTGTCTGGGACACCCTGTATATCCAGGCGGATTTTAAACTACACCATCAAATTCTTTGATTTAAATTAAGGGGGGTTTACATTTAACTTTTTTTCGTAAAACCACTTTTTAACGCTCTCCCAGACGCTTGCCATGTGTTTCCGGACACCCTGTATAGGGATATTCTGTATCTTGTATTGCTTCATTATGCGTTTTAACTTCCAAGAAGTTATTGTGATACCCTCCACGTCGGGTTTTTTGGGAAGGGTCTGCCAGACCCGGAGAGTCAAAGCGAATATTGATCTTTACCGATCACAACTTTGTCTGCGGTGCCGGCCGGCCGCCGTCCAAGCATTTTTTTTCCGGAACACTTTACGGCCACAGTTTTTTTTAAAATTGGTACCAAGCTTTTTCTAAGGCTAAATTTTTGCTCTTTTATAAACAAAATTTTGTCCTCAGAGATAAAGATGAAGGCTTAATTTGGAACCATGGTCTAAGAAATACCAATATTTATGGTTTGTTATAATTGCTAAAAGGAAAAAAATAGACAATGGAGAGAGAAAACGATATAATTAACATTAAATAGATAAAAATTACAAAATATTAAACTTTATAAATAGAATTATAGTATTCCTCTTCTAAGTCGTAGAGGTCGGCAGCCATGTCTCTTAAGTTCATAAGTTTTTGATCGCATTCCTGCTGTTTGTTTCGGTAGAGCTTTGAATTCTGCGAGATGCTTTCATTTACTGAAGGGAAATCGTTGAGAATGAGGTACTGCTTGATGTCCGAGACGAGCTTCATGAGCGATTCGCCCGCTCGCACCATATTCGCAGCTCGTACGTGCATCTCGAATGTGTCCTGCTCCGCTTGAGTAAAACGCGTTAGCTGAGTCTCGTTCTCTCCTTTCGCCAACTTGACGATTTCTGTAAACATCAAAGATTATTTATCACATAGTTCTTATAACAGATTTAATGATTTTTAATGATTACAACACTTATTTCTTTTTACCTTCAAAATTTCAAGCATAGATTTGACATCATCTTTCAGCCTTCCAGTATACGACTTGAGAAGAGCTTCCTTACTTTGTGGAAGGGTCCTGCGAGCCATTTTCGTTATTTTGAAAATTGATTAATTCGGATGAAGAAACTAAAATTATGCACAGAAATTCACATAATAAAGTAATCTAAAAAGTTTGTCTGACGCCTAGATAACCCATTAAAACCTTCCAAATTTGTTATCATTCTACGTCACAGTGACGTAACAAGAAAATGTTGGTTAACAATTTTTCTGACGAAGTGAAAAGTTGAATTTGTAATAAAATTTTAATCATGAAGAAAATAATATAGAAAAAAGTAAAAGAAATAATCCGTAGATGAAGAATAAAAAAAATTGATGGCCCATGAGGGGATCGAACCCGCGACCTTCGCGTTATTAGCACGACGCTCTAACCAACTGAGCTAATGGGCCGGCTGCTGTGGTTTGCAAAAAAAGAGATAATTTCCCGGATAACGAGCGTTCGAATTAACGGGGCTCCTTGTGTGTTTATCATTTACAACATACATACTTTTTTTTTTTAAATTTTTGCCCCCAAAAAGATTTTTTTTTTTTCTTTTTAAAGACCAAGTCTTGGTCTTTATTCTATGATGTAAACGATACCATAGTACCTGTTTTAGCATTATGCCTTTGGGAATTGATGTACTGAGTAATTAGCTAAAAGATGGCAGCGTGGATTGCTGGAATAGTTAGCTGTTTTGTCCATGCTGCCATCTTCTGTCTTATTATATGAGCAATGGCTCAGTAGCTTAGGGTGATGGAATAGTTTGACAGCCATCTTCCACCCAAGTATAATGTTGGTTACACGAGAGCTCAAAATTATTTTGCAATCGCCAATAAGAATTACACAAGCAGCAACATTTCAAGGTCAAAAACTGCTCCATCGCCTTACCATAAGGGCTACTGGCCCTTAGCAAGAAGATGGGAGCCAAAACCAACCATCTTCACTCATAGCTGCGGGGCCATTGCTCACATAAAGGCAGAAGATGGCAGCATGGACAATACAGCAAACTATTCCAGCAATACAGCTTTGCTTCACCACATTTAACAGTTACAGCAAATCATTTCATGTCCCGTACGCTAACGTTTTAGATCATCATTCCATAGCTACTGGGCTGAACTATACTTCATTTTATATTTAGCTAGAAGGTGGCAGCCAAAACCATTCAATCTTCATCAATAGCTACTGAGCCCTTCTTCATTTAGGTAGAAGTGAGTTTCAAGGTCAAAAGTTTTCTCGGCCACCTTACCATGGCTCCTTGTTTTAAATTTTTAACACTAGAAAAACGGAGGCGAAGGAAAAGAGAACAATAAGTTTTAAGTCCTTTAATATATTTCAAGAGACAGTTTTACATTTGCACAAACTACATGGGGGGAAAAATTGTAACTTAAAAAAAGAAGAAAAAAAAAAAAAATAAATTACTGATAAAATAAAAATAAAAAATATTTTTTTATTTAAAATAAAAATTTGGGGGTTCTAATTTAAATTTACAAGGGGGAATCATAAAAAGTCATGTATTAATTAATATAATGAAGTTACATTAAAGAAGATTCACCGTCTTCATCATCGTCATCGCTTACATACTTCTTCCTTTTACGACGCCCACGTGCGCTGTCTTTC
>JACGAQ010002568.1:0-39358 GCA_014119065.1 Orius insidiosus
AAACTAAGAAAAAACTCAAATTTTTCTTTATGAATCCTATTGAAAAGTGGAACACCAAGAGAAGATTTCCTTTCAAGCTTCTAGTACAAATCGTTAAAATTTTCTTCGTTACCACTCAGGTTTCTTTTTAATTAATTTTTATAAATAAAACCAGAAATTTTTTTTTTCAGCTTTCATTGTTTGCGCACAGTAGATAACTATGTCAATTATGCTTGGGATAATAGAATCACATTTTCGAATTTATTTTTAAAATGGGATTCTGTGCGGGAAGTCTATTCTTATCCACCAAGCATGGGAGCTTTAGCTATTTACAAGCAAGAAGACTTTTACAGAACTATCGATTATGCTTTAATTGGTGTATGTATATTTAAACAAATAAATAAAAAATCTTAATTTTTATTTATAGTATAAGACATTTCTGGTGCTATCGGACCTTACTCTTATGCTAACGAAGACAATATAATTATTCCGCCAATTCTTTGTATTTATAGTTATAAGAAGGGACTATTTTTGGCTTTAATGAGAGCTATGTCTTTAATGAAATTGAAAACGTAATTATTTAAAATATTTTTGTTCCACTTTAATTTTTCTTTTAGATTGCTTTGAAGCTTCCTTATCTTCAGCAGGGATCCAACATGACATTTTCCTTGCTAATTTAAATCCGCAGTTTTCAGCGTTGGTAAAAGCGACTGGATTTTCCATTGAAAACTGTCAACTTCAAAGCAGCCGGCCTTCTATCTCAACCTGATTGTTACCAATTTAATATTACGGTATGTGGCTATTTTTGTATTGTAAGATTTTTAAAATAAAAGTTATAGATTGTTCTTGACAATGAAGGAATGGACGGACAAATGGTTTTATCTCTCGATGCCGAGCCTATTAGGTTGCAATGCAAAGGCGACGTCGAATATATAAGTATGAGTCTTTAATTATTGTCATTATTGTAATTGGATGGTTTTTAGCCAATAATAAAATCGATAGCATTCTTACAACGACGTTAAACGTCTGCGTCATTATGATTTGTGGTGTTTCTTTCTTGCTTTGCGTCCGTGCTATTATTCGTGCTCAGCAATTGAAATGGGTAGGAAAATCCTTCCTTTTAAGTTAAGGGTCCATTTACCACTTCCTTTCTTTGATGTTTTGCTCCAATTTTGCAAGAAACCAAGTTTTTCTTTTTGAATTTGCTGAAAGAGGAACAATCGGAACCAAGAAAGCTAAAAACGGCTACAAAACCAATAGTCTTCTCGCAAGATTGAAGAAAAACTTCAAGGAAAAACGATGCTGATATAATGGACCCTCAATTTTCTAATTATGGAAAACCATATTTTCAATCAAGTTTTTAATTTACAGGAAACCATCAATTTCTTTCAACAATACAACCAAGAGATTTGAGTTTAGAAGGTCGATGGGAATTCTGGAATCTTTGGTATATCATGATCATCAAACGACCTTTTGATTATTCTCGGATCATGTATTAAAGAAGAAATCGAGAGAAAAGTGATAATTGTTTTTTAAAAATTAACATTATTACTTTTTATTTACAGCAATTTGTTGGTGATCAATGGAATACCTGCAGCGTACTTTTAGGGACTGGAAATTTATTAGTTTGGTTTGGCGTTTTGAGATATTTAGGATTCTTCAAGACTTACAACGTAAGTTTATAATGAAAAAATAAATAATAATTTTTTTTAGGTTGTGATACTGACACTTAAAAAGGCTTTTCCTAAAGTAATTCGATTTCTTTTTTGTGCTCTTTTGATTTATGCTGGTTTTACATTTTGCGGTTGGCTGGTTTTGGGACCTTATCATATGAAGGTATGGTAACTTTTTATGAAAGTTTTTATAAAAAACTTTTTCTTCAGTTCCGAACATTAGCGAGTACTTCAGAATGTCTTTTTGCGTTGATCAATGGGACGATATGCGACGTTTTCTATAATGACTGTGAAAAATCCAATTTTATGGTGGTACAGCCGGATATATTTATATTCATTTATAGCCTCTATATTTACGTCGTATTAAGTTTCATTTCTATTATCATGGACGCTTACGAAACAATAAAAGTAATAAAAAAAAATCTAGAATTCAAATAATCTTTTTTCATTTTAGCTTTATTATAAAGAAGGCTTTCCGAAGAATGATTTACAAGTGTTTATGTCCGAAAGAGCTGAAGAGATTGTCGTTGAAAGAGAAGACCTTCTTCCTAGGCCCCCTCGGAGAAATACCGTCAGATCCGTCGTCCGTAATTTATGCTGCTGCAACATGTAGGTCATTTATGTATTATTTGTTGCATTTTTATCATTTATGAGACCTGATTGCTGTTTAACAACAGCTTAGCATTTTAAAACCGTGTGAAAGTTACCAAATAAAAAAATCTTCATTCACCTATCAGAAGAAAAAATCATAGAATTATGACATCTTGATTTTTTTTTACACAAGTGTAGCAGTTTTTATTTTTTAATGTAAGACAGTATTGAAATTAGTCAAAAGCACGTTTTTTTTTAAACTAAGAATTTATATTATGTTTTGTGATTTTTTGGAAGACTGGACTCATCTTTTATCAATTATTATCATTATCATAATTTTTGGGTTTTGTACGTTGGTAAAAAGTTTTTAATACCAAAGATTTCTTTTTGATAAAGCTTTTTTTTTAAAGAAGCAAGTTTTTGCATGCGTTTTCTTTTTTCATTTGGTATTCAGCATGTGTGTTTTTTTAAATTTAACAATAGTTTATTTTTGTGTCACAAAAAAATTAATTTACTATTTTATGATGTAAAGAAAGTATTAATTTAAACAAAAAATATAATAAAAGAAATTTTTTAATTTTTTTTTTTACTCCCTCATTGTTGTTCTTGGTTTCTGGGTTAAATGTGAAGGATTTTTTTTTTATTAGAAAAAAGATTTTCTTTCGTTACAGAAATCGGAATCCCCGGCGAAATCAATTGGGATAGACAAATTCCGCAAGTCTTTGAGGAGGGTCAGGGAAAAAACGAGAAAACGAGGAAGCACCTGAAAACATGTTTATTTTAGAAATAGGAGAGTCACTTATTGAGTTTGGCCGGATGTTTACCGGTAAAGATCGAAAAGGGGGTTGTTGTCGGTGGAGTGGGAAAGGGACATCAACAGGTAGAGCCGAAGACGGGAAAAATTTTTATCTGCTACGTGGTGGGGAGGAGAGTTTCGGGGTCGGCGTTGTTTAGGGGAGGCGTGGGTCCGAGAGGGGAACTGCCGCCAGTCTTCGAGTACGGCTTGCCGCGAACTGTTGTGCCAACGATACTCGTAGCAACCATCGATCCACGTCGAATGTCATGTCGAATTAAAAAAAAAATTTTTTTCGAAATTTAGTGATTTATTAAAATGTGCTTATTAAGTGTTCTACTCTTCGTCCTACCAACCGCCTTCGCATCTTTGCATTTTTTGGACGGGACATACCGTGGACTTACCATCTCCATAGATTCCACAGTACCCAGTGAAAACTGTCAAACAATACTGAATAATTTAGAAGTAAGTTTCTTTTTTTTCTACATCAAAAGTTGCTCTCCCAGTTCAAAAATTTAACACCCGAACCTATAAATTTTCGACCCATTTCCTCTTTTCGGGAGTCCCTCGGTGTTAAAAAATTATTTATTCAAAATAAACGTATTTTCAAAAAGAAAAATAATTCCATGATTACTTTGAACATCGATAAAAATTTTTTTTCATTTCGTCACATTTTGAATTCATGGAATATTTAACTCGATTTTATGCCTTATTCTTTCAGATAATCACTTTTGATAACGATTTTGTAGCCTTTGAAGTTTACCAGTTGCACTTTTTTAAAAATTTACTTTTTTTTATATCTTTTCCCCTGAGGCCTGGAAGGTCGGGGAAAGTGAATTTTTTTTTACTCTCTCTGATAGTGGAATTTCATTTTTCACGATGACTTTTGGGAACATACACGAAATATCTCGAATTCTGGACCTTGTAAAAGGCGATTACGTATTTTCCGTAAAGAAATCCTTCGGGACTAAGATCCGCTTAACGATAAGCGTTCGGGCATTAACATTCTTCCTCCTTTTATCGGAGAACTCCACGGGAAAAAGGAAAAAAAAAGACGGACGTTATCTTCTTTTTTTTCCGAAAGCAAATGAAAAATCCGTCATTTAGGATGAGTCGGTTTTAACGAAGCGAAGAAGTAAGACGTACCGATTGGAAACAGATTGAAACGTGTTAAAAAAAAGTGGAAGAAGAAAATAAAAAGAAGAACGGCAGTCACGCACTACTTAGTGCGTTGTCTTTGTACGGTAGTGTACGATTTAGTCAATAAAATATTCCTCAACATTATTTTCAGAGTTAAAAAAAAATTTATATTTTTCAGAAAAAGATCCTTAAGATCCTTATATTTTACCTCCGAATATATTTATTGCTCCCATGGAAATCATTATTATTAAAAAAAATCACAGGCCATGAATATTCGTAAAAATCCCAAGGTTGATTGAGTTTCTCGTTTGGGAAAACAATAACAAGCCCGAAAAACGCTTTTTAATAATTTGAAATATGTTTGGAGGTTGATAAGGAATTTTCATTCCGAAGTTTAAACTGTTTAAACAAACATTTTTAATTGGCCTTCAGCGAAAAATTGACGAGTTAAAATATTATTTAAATGCTCCCTTTTTCCCTCCATTAAACTCGTTATTAAAAAAAACGTTCAAAAAGTATTTTCGATGTGTACTTTTCATCATTAAAAATTGATATTTGATTCTAAATTATTTATGTTGGTGTAATATTTTTTTTTTCGTAAAATTTTATTTAAAATACGAAAGAGCCAAAAATATTAAATGTTGAAACGTTGCATATTTCATGGATTCCCCTCGTTTTCGCATTAAGTATTCAAAGTTCTCTAAATACGAAAACCATTGTTAATTTAGCTCATTAACTATTGACGCTGTAGTTGTAATTCGTGAAAACCATTTCTGTAATGCAATTTGAATTATTGTGTATTTATCTATTATGAAAAAACGTTAATTAATTCTCTCGTTAATCACAAACGTAATTACTAATTTCACAAAATTTGAAAGTTTGGAATTCGAAAGTGTCTAAAATGACATAAAAATCTTTCATGTTTATTTAAGCTCCTTAGTAAAAGAATGGGGACTCGAACCGGGGACCTCTTCGGTGGCTCGGGATAAGTTGGTTAGGGCGTCTCGTTATTTACGAGGAAGTCCCAGGTTGTTTACCTTAACTAAAATTTGATAACTGATAATAGGAACCTGATAAAAAAAATTTTTACACTCTCTCTCATCACCTTTTGAAAAGCGACGACTCATATGACCGGAGGCGGGTTCGGTATTGCGATAGGAATGCGTGAGGCTATTAAAGACTAGGAAAGAGGTCCCGCGGAAGGCTCACGGGTTCTCACAGTGGTCCACGGCCCTGCAACTCGCAACTTGCCCCTAGGATAGCACGACTTTCATCTCGAGTGCTTCTCCAGTTCTCCCCATTCCCACAATAAGACCTGAAGAAGATCCGTACCTGTTTCTAATTGCCCCAGATATTTTTACCCTCCTTTTTTCTCCTTCCCCGAGATAATTTGGTGGTAAACGGGGATTGAGTGTTTTATAATTTTACCCCCAAGACCTTCCACAATGGATATTTAATAGTTTCCCTTCTTTTTTTTGTTCTTTCATTTCTTCGATTATTTTAAGTGGCATAATAGAGCTTTAAAAAAAAATATGGCTCAAAGCGTGTAAATAGAACGTATCAAATGAAGCAAATTATTTAGAGAAACGTTATTTTTAACCTGTTTAAAGATGTTAGTGAATTTTTAAAACGATGATCGAACACATGTAAAATTCGATGGAATTGACATTTTGAGTTATTCGTTCGTAGGATGTTCGTGGGTGTTTGAAAAGTTTGATATTATCACATCCTCGATTCTAAAATTAAGAACAGCTGGACCTCTTAACGTCCTACTAATCGCTAAATAAGCCTTTTTTTTCATTCATTTTAAACTGTTGAACTTCACAGTTTAGGGAAGGGGGGAAAAAAGAATTGTGAGAGAAAGCAGATAAGGGCTCAACAATAGCAGTTGATGCGAGATGAATAATGCATTTGCGATAATACTATCTCAATATTAGTTCAAGAAGTGTAAATAGTCTCGTTTTTAAGAGCGAAAACGATGTTTTTAGATGTCAAATTGATCGTTTATGGAAATTTTTATTATTGATTTCTTAAGAATTTCACCTTGGTGCATCTTAAACAAGGAAGTCTTCTCATCTCAAGGTGAAAAACGATGATGCATTTTTTGTTACGCAAGACTATTTATTAAAGGCACCTTTCGCAATAGAAATTAGCATAATCCTTGTGTTTTTTCGATTTAAATGTCCAAATAAGGTTTAAAATAGCTTGTTTTGGCCTCTCATAAAATTATTTTTGGAGAGAGTGGTGACCGAGCGAACTGACAATTTTTGTCCATATTTGTCGGAGTAGAACTTGATTACTGACCCACGGAGGTTCTTCTTTAAAAACGTGAAGAATATTTATCAAATTAAAGTACATTTCCATATTGCGTCGGCGTGTTGCGGGCCTTGTTAGAAACTAATTTAATATTCAAAGTCTCGATCTTAATACCGACTCGTTTGCAACTTCCTCCTAATTGTGAGAACCGAATCTTCAAATAGGATTTTTTAGGGTGAATGATTTCATGTAAATACGTTTTTGTTCCTAGATCTTGATCGACGTCACTTTGTACGTTAATGGTCTCGTTATAATTATTCCGGGACATCGTCGAAAAATCATCTAATCACCTTGTGTGATGAAAGCGCACCGAGATAAACGAGGACTTAATTATATATTCCGAAAAGAGACTGGGAAAACGGTTTATGTCGACCTCGAGATCCCGCGGTGGCCTTTTGTCCCTTCCCTTCTCTTCGTAAGCCCGCGTTTACTCATCGTTTGCCCCACTTTCATCGCGCGTTCACTTCTTCCCCCTTTTAACAGATTTCTATCGTACGGAATATGAAATCCGCCAGATGAAACGCTCCCTTGATTGAGTTTTCGTGTTTGGAACCTTTCGAGATTCAAATGCCTTTCGAGATTGAATCACTTTTGAATCTCACACGTGAAAATAAAAATCCTTTTTGCTCGACCTAAAAAAATTCTGCTTTAAATTAATTAAATTTCCCACATACTTTTTTATTGCTTAATCTTGTAAGCAATAAAAATATGCAAAAGAATCGTGATATGAATAAAACTAGCGAATCTTCGTACGCAGTTTCAGTTTTACGAGAAAGAGTCTCCAATATAGTGGCATCAACATGTCCAAAAATCAATCAAACGAAATGAAACTCCAAAACGGCCTCAAATATGGGTTATTCTTGCAGATAAATGTTAAAACCTTTATGGAAAAAATTAATTTTTAACATAACATGTTTTTTTGTCAATTTATTTTTAGACGCTTTAAAAATTTGTTATCTAAACATACATAATGGCCTTTGTGTGTTTTTGAAAAAAAAATCTCCATTGTAAGCAGGTGTCCATTTTGCTTACCGTGCGCTAAAAAGAACCGTTTATTATTTTGATTTTCGTAAATAAAATTTGGCTTTATCTTGTAAAATCGTACGTTTTCATCGCACGTTATCTTTTTTTTCCATTATCCCGTAATAACTTTAACTGAATTAGAAAAGTCAATTATTGAATAAAAGTGGACTCTGTTATTATTTTAATCGTTTCAAACGTGGCGATCGATTCCGAAGGGAGTGAGAGAGAAAAAAACCTGGCCATAAATAGGTGGAAAAAGAGTGATTTATTAATTAATGGGTGGGCAATCTTGAGAATGGTTAAGTTGTAGCAGGGACTGTTTATAATTGGACATGTTTAATGTTGCGGTGGGCGTGGGGGATGACTCGCTCTTCAATTAACTTCGGCTACCGGCTCTACACCTCGAGGATCGTAAATAAGCGCTTTTGAAAATTGGATTTTTTCATTTTTTTTGTGGGCGTTGAAAAAATTATGTGACGGATTTAAAAAGGAGCTAATCTTCAAGAAACTTTTCAAGATATTTGAGGAATTTCCGACCTCTAGCGATGCCTACTGAAGCGATTATTGGAAGCTTTAGACCATTTTACTCAAAATTAGTTTTATCTTTTCTTTATTTTTTGAGCGTATTTTAAACAAAATCCAAAAATGGACCGTTATAGGATTGAGCACGAGAGGTTCGCTTATAGGAAAACGATGTTTCTGCTGATAACATGGGATTAATGGACCGTGAAGTTAGAGATTTTTTTTTCCACTTTATCTTCGACTCCTTTAAAATCGAGTCGTAAAGCAGTAAAATTCGTCAAGAACAATAGTCAGATGTCGTCCCCGTTGGTCGACAAAAATGTTCCGCGCCAATGACTTAATTTACATGTCAGATGTACCCAATGACCATAACGAAGAAGGAAAAACAGGTCGGGACGCTTTAAAAACTAAAAAATGATGAGAGGGAAAAAAATTTTAAACTGGGAATTGATTTTTTTTGTTTAGGGAATATTAATTGTCTGAAAAAGTGTTAGAAATAGATCCGACAGGGCGATTTGTCTAAAACCCAGAACTGAGTAACCTGGTCATAAACGGAATGCCGGAGCCTAATCTGAGACCATTACTAAAACTGGTTATTTATGTTTTGTGGGGGTATCTATGTTTGAGCCGTAATCCCTCAGCGAGCTTTCAGATTAGAGACCGAAAGTATTATCCCACACCTGACTCCCGAAGGCATTCTCATGAATATCTCATAATGGTTTGTCAAGTTGTAAAACACGCTATACGGGGCCGAGGAAAACGGTCGAGTCTCACGTGATGGATGAGATATTGTGCTCACGTGCACCTTGTCAAAAGGAGATAAACCGGAAAGATTCGGAGTAACCGTCTTTATTTCGATGCCCTCCGGGATGAGAACTAAGAAAAACCGTTCCTCACACAATTCCCTCCTTTTTCATAGAAAACTCATATAAAATAGAAGTGCTTGTTTCCAACAGACTTGGTTACTAGTTTCACTCATGACATTGTCAAAATCTCTTCTTTCCTTGAAGACTCATATAAAATTGAAATAGTAACGCTTGGTTTTTCGCAGCTCGGTGGAACCATCTTTTAATCGGAATGCCTTGTCGGCAAGTTTTCTTTGACCGAAGGGACAACTGCCGCAGCGGGGACCGAACCCTTAAAAAAAAATAGAGACGAGATAACCCGCTGTGTTTCTGGAAAAGAGGCCACCAAGGGACCTAATTCATTACAGACCCCTTCCCATATACCACCTGTCGCTATCCGGCGAACCTTTCGAACCAACATATTTTACGACATAAACTCGTTTGACACATTCGATGACGTAAGAAAGATGGGTAGGATGGCTCAAAGAGAAAGTGTGCAAATGCCAACCTCTCACATGTCGCAATCTCTTCATATATTACCGTAGCTCATCCTCCAGCTTTCTAAAATAACCAATTACTTTACGTAATATTAAACAAAGAAAATTCTTCCGAAAATAATAGATTTTCAATATCTAAAATGTCATCTAGAAAGGTTTTCCGAAAACGTCCCACTCGAAACCCCTCCAGAATTCAATTTCCTACACGTTTTCCCAATGTGGATGTAATTTTTTAATGTTTAATCTCACTTGAGTTATTTTTTATGTGAAAAATGGAGACTTATGTCATTTGTCAGAATTTTAAGGGCTTAAAAAAGGACTATAAATCAAATTAGCTACACATGTCATGCAGATGAGCTATTGTTTCTGAGGATCTTCACCCCTTGTTGCGAGGGTGGTTAGGTAGAGCGCACCATGTGGTAGATAGGGATGCACCCTGCTAGGGTAACATATGCCATAGTCTGACATTTATCGATTAACTATTAAAAAAATATATACGCTTTTTTTACGATGGTGTTAAATGGTTTTTGAGTTAAACGATTCGAGGACAAGGAACGTGCATCGAGGTGCAAGATGTTCCCAGGAGTAGAATGACTGGTCACGGACGTCGTGACTCGTCGGCACGATTTCTCCCCTCTTTCGACTCAATCCTCTCTCTTTCTGATAACTTATCAATTCCAGAATTCTTTTCACCTTTTTGTCCTCTACCCTCCTTTATAGACTTTCCCGTGATTTTAACACTACCAAAATCTAACCCATCACTTTCGCTATGGGGTCAGAGTTGAAGACATGTGAGATTCTCCCTTTCACTATCCCGGGAGGGGGTGCATTTTAATAAAGTTAAGGGGCTAATGTACTCATTTATATGCCGATCTTTTTGTGCGAGGGACAAAGGAAATCAGCAGGAGCCCATTACGAAGGGATATCCTTATAAAAATAAAAGTAATCGAAAAAAAAAAAGTATCTTAACCCCTGCTGATGCGTCTGACAATGTGCACCATAAGACACTATACGGGATCGTTATCGCTCCGGGCATCCTTTGCCCCCATTTCATTATACTTTGAACATTAAACATCTCAGCATGGTTTCCAACAGCACAATGGACGATATTGTTTTAATTTTAATTACAGAAGGGTACAGAACAGCCATTAAAATCTTGATCGACTATCCGATTAGGTTTCATCGAGACAATGAGTAACCCGAGATTTTTTGTACTTAATGATCTCGAAAAAATTAACATTTTGTTCCTTCAACTCATTAAATTTAGGTAGATTTCAAAGAAAATAAATCTATTCATGTTGCCCGGACGGCTAAGAAAAATTAAGTAAATTTCCATCCATAACGCTGGGGAAAAATCAGGCGCAATTAATTTACGCTATTAACATTACAGACAATATGGTATTTTGGGCATGATTTTGGATCATCATTTTTCTTCTTTGCTCAGCTTTTTCAACAGCCCTCCAAATCATTAGATTTTGAGTGCCCCATAACATACAGACAACAATTTTTATTTATTATATAAAAGTATATAAAAAGATTCTGACCTATAACTCAAATGGGCAATAAAACGTGCAATTTACGGAATCTCTTCGGTTTAATGTCTCAGCCATCAAAAGCAGCCGTTTCTCTTGAATTGCTAAAATGCCTTTTTTTTTCTTATGAAGTTATGACCAAACGATATCTTTTTTTAAATAACTCCCTAGCTTAAAAAATGCTCTTTTTTTCAAAAAGATATTTTTGGTTGAACGATGGCAAAGGCTTATGATTTCATTATACACGGTTTATTTGGTTTGTTATTGCGTAAAATAAAGGGTATTACCTCCATGGGTAGTATATTACGAGGACATATATGAAAAAACTTTTTAAGTTTGTTTGGTACAGTTTATAATGAAGAAAAAAAGACTGTCAGACAATAAAAAAATTGGGTGGGCGATATTGTAATATAATAAAATCGTGGGGTTAGTCCTTTGAGCACCTAATTTTTTTTTTCTTTTTGTTTAATAAAATGTTTCTGAATGTAGAAATTAATTGCTTTTCGATGAAGATTTTTTTTTCTAATTTGACCGTTTTACGGTTCGGTTCTAATCCCTCACGATTTTCCTTTTCATTCAATCTTCCCAATAGCCTTCCACTTATCGAAACGTTTCCCTTCAAAATCCGAGTCATTTGTTCAATTTGATTCAATAAGAAATTACCGTCTTTACTTTTAGAGGCTTAACGGGTCTTTCCCCCGATCTTGTGGCGAGATAAAAGGCCGCTTTCTGACGCTATAAATTACGGCGAGGGCCTTGAAAAATGTTAAAAAAGTGTTTCCGACTAAAGACTTAATTTATAGAATAAAATTTCCGTTAGTGCAAAAGTAGCCGATTCTGAACACATGACGCCTCCAAAAATATTAAAATGAAGTTATTTAGGTTAGTCACACTTTCGTCCACCGTGAAACTTGGAGCACAAGCCGTTGTCACAGTTATATCTTCACGGTGGCTTATCCGTCGTGAAAAACATTTTTTGAATATACTCTGTTCCATATTCACTTAAAAGATTATTAGAAGGTATATCGGAGGAGTCTTCACGGTTAGACGCGACTACAATAAGAACATTACGTGCTGGAACGAGATAGGTAATGAAATTCTTAGATATAACCCTATAAAGAAAAGATTTATTGCGTATTCTCCCGTGGAAGCTGAAGGTGTGGGTGGAAGAAGATCACGACGTTGAAGAAAAACTTGTTCGGGTCGTGTCTGCCATTACCGCTCACGACGCACGTGCGCCTTGGAATTATTTAATTTTTTTTTCTACCCCGAAGTCGTCGACCGTTATAAAGATAGAAATCGAACGTGTAATACCGTCGGCTTCCCGGGGAAGTTCGGGGCATTTGTGGGTCTTCGTAGAGGGAAACGCGAAGACCCTCGTGGCTAATCAACTGTGTTTCTCACTACTGGTAACGTTAGACGCCCACAAAACACGCGTCTTGGCTTACTCGACTAATCGACCGGATAAACTGGATAAACTGTCGCCAAAGCAAAAACATCCCAACATCCCATCCTCATAAAAAGAAGACGAAAAAATTGTAGCCATAGAGCATCTGCAACGCAGAAAGGTTTCATTATAATAAAGGTTTGGCAACATACTAGAGAAAGAAAACAAAAACCATAGGCCACATACGTGTGAAATCTTATGGGAGATTAGAAATTTTTGCCATATTGACCAATGTTTTCTTTTATCGGATTTCATATTTTCAACCCGAAAAACCGTTATTACCCGAAAATGGAGATGAAAGTGTTTTGAACGTGTGGTTATTGAACACTATGCGAGAGAGTGAAAACGAGAAAGGAACGGGGCTTGACCCGCGAGTCTGAACTTTGATATTCGAAATGAAGAGGAAATGCCAGTGTCCCGAGGGCACCACGAATAATACTCTCTCATCTCCGAGATTTCGTAATAAACGCGTTTATTTTTAGTAGGATTTTGAATTTAAATCAAGGTCTAAATAATTAATCTTTTTTTTTTTGTCCCTTTGAAACGACTTTTGATGGAAAAATTTTCTGGACGTCTTCATCACGGAATCGTATCTGGAAATGAGTTTTTAAAATTTCAAGGCGTCTTTGTGTGTGTCCGAGCTTGGACAAAGGAGGACCTGGCCTTACCGACAAAAGGCTGTCGTCCATTCATCACGCTAATGTCATACTTAGCGCACAAAGCTTCCATTCACAGTTGGGTCCAACCCTTAAAGATTGCTTTATTACCGTCTGAAACCTAAGGAGGCCTCTTTATTTTAGTAGAGCTCCTACCCTTCAATATTCATAGGGCCGGACGTTAGCGGAGGGAAGTTTAATCCAACGGAATGGGAAAACTTCACTCTACAAAGGCCCATTCATGAATATTTCTAATTATTTCCTTTACACCAGAGCCTAAAAGTTCATTAGTATTATTACATCAATCCCTTGTTTTAAACTTGCTAAGGTTTCAATCAAACTACTTGATAAAATTTTGAACTTTTCAAAAATGATTCAAAAACCATCAAAATAGCTCAGCCTTATTCATGTATGCTAAAGGACGGCAATTCAAGTCTGTCCCCGATTCCCCTTATCCTCCCAGCTTTCTGCATTAATTCTCATAAACCAAAGTATCGATAATGCGGTTATCAACCTATAATGACAGGCTTTTGCCCTTGCCTAATCAACGATTCTTTTACAAGGTTATAATTAAAACGATTGAGTGAATCTTGTGAATTAATTGGAAATGAAATCTGATGCTTCGAGATCGTGTGATTAAAGAGGAGTAGCTTCTTTTGTTCAGTCGCTTAGTTTATAAGATTTCTTTAGAAAACGCAATTATTGAGAATGGTAAGGAATTTTTATTGCTCTCCGCTTATTTTTCTCCCTTAACCACCGGGAGAAAAAAGACCATAACTCAAGGAGTCAAGTCGAATAAGCAAAAGTAGTTTGGAATGTTTGTTTCGTATGACAAATGGCTTGATCTTAGCCCCGGGAACTAATTCATCAGTGATGTGATGACAGTGTGGAGACTATTGTGAGACGTTCGAATAGAAAACCCACACAACCTTTGTTGGAGGCTAGCCCTTCGGCATTGAAATCTTTCATGCGGTCCACGCCCTCACCCTTTGTGCCTTTCCGGTTTAAAAAAAAACACCGGTGACAGTTTCATAAGGAAGAATCGGATTCGACCGCGAGGGCGTGACTCAGATGTAATTGGCCTCAACTGTTTGGCCTTTAGTCAGGTGAATGCCAGCGGGATTCCTCACTCTCAACGTTCCAGAGGAGTCGAGTATCCTAAGAGCGATAATTGTCTGAGTAACAGCGAATATGCCCAAGTGCTTTTTCCCCACGGCGGGTTCTTCTATCGTTACTAAAGTTTACGACAAAAAACGAAAGTAAAAATATCTTTTTTATAAAAGACTTTCGACGAATTACAACATTCTACGGGCCATTAATGGTCTTATGGGACCATCAAGCGTTACTGATCCCTTTTGTCCATCGCCTTTTTTTGCTGTTACATATTACGAAACTTTTGTTTCTCCACTCGTCACGGGCAATCTGAACTTTCGCAAGGTGCTCATAAAGCGGAAAATTCGTTTTAAAATAAATAAGACGAATCGCTAAGACTTAAACAATTTCCAAACTTTCACCACAAAATTTAAGGCTTTTATATAAAGATTTTAATCTCTTATCTGTAAACGTAATAGGTCAAAAAAAATACGCTTTCATAGTATAATCATTTCATCTAATTTTGTTTAACTCTTTAAAAAAAAAAAAGAGAGAGAGAGAAATCGAAAAATTGTAAAAACTTTTTTCGTAATTTTTAAAAAAAATCAAATCTATGAAATGAAAATTGTCAAAGAGGAAAAAAACGCTTTCTTTGTCTTATTCCATTCTTGTATATTTTATGAAGGTTCCTATGAATATTTTACAACCAATTTCCTTCCAGAAGTACTTACAGGATGTTTTCAACGAATGTATCTAAAATTAAAGGTCTCCCTAGATTTAGAATAAAATTGCGGCCTATTTGAGTCACATAATGGAATTTTAAAGGTGGTTCGTTACTTTACTAATGTTTGGTTTCTTTGTTTTCAGAATGCGTTGTCGAAAGGCTCAGAGGCGGTGTATAGGTCTCTGCGTGGGAGAGCGTCTTGGAAAAGTGTAACCGTTCTAGTCCCGAATAATTGGCCGGACACTTGCGTCCCTGGGCATAGCACGATTCCTTCTCAGGGAGAAACATCTCATATAACGATTGGTCTTCCGCATCCGGTGTACAGAGACACGCCGTGGACTCAACAGTCGAAACCTTGCGGGCATCAGGGAGACTTCATTTATTTAAGCTACCGTCTGTTTTTGGATCAAGAAGTTCCGACGTTGGGTAAAAGCCTCGCCAGAGAATGGGCCAAATACAGATACGGGGTTTTTGACGAAGTCGGATACTTAGACGACCCTATCTATCCTTCTGTTACCATTCTGACTTTTCCGAAGAGATCCAAGTGAACGGATGCTCGGATAAACCGATCGCGGAAAAAGGGATGTGCCGAAACGGAAACTTGAATGTCACTAACTTAATCAACCATGAAGCTCAAACTTCCTTGCTGTTCACAAAAGCCCACAAAGTTGACAAATTCTGCGACGCGTCGAGCCACGATAGATTCGCCCTACTAAACAGAACAACCTCTGTGAACGTAAAAGCGTGATGCAAATCATCAACGAGCATGCGGATTTTACCAATGCCTCGTTCACTAGCAACGAGCCCATCAACACAACACCGACTATCATTTACAAACGAGAAAGCCTCACACGTTACGTTATCGTTATTGAAGATTCCAAAGACATGCTCCAAAGGGAATCTTGGTTATATTTGAGATTAGCCATCAGAAAATGGGTTGTCGTACAGCTGCAAGGTCAAGTTGAAGTAGCTTTGGTGTCTGCCAACGAATCTTCGGCTACTATAATCCAAAAACTGACTCCTCTTCACAGCACTGCTGCAAGAGATCTACTCGCATCTAATGTCCCCTATACTCCTGGCGACTCGCGTGCTGCATGTCTCTACTGCGGGGTTAACAAAGCGTATAAGCTTCTCCACGAAAGAGCTCAACTTAACGGACCTGCCAATTCTGTGATAGTCTTAATCGCTCCCGGTACCTTAGAGCACGTTCCAGATTTGACCGAATTGATGCCTAAACTCAAAAAATCCCATATACGCATTGCCACAATTACATATCCTGCTCAAGTCAGAACTAAGTCTTTAGATTGGATGGCTGAAGCAACTGACGGAATATCATTTACCGTGATGGAAACCAAATATAATATGGCTACATCTTATATTTCAACTTATTTTAAACTTACCAATGTAATGTGGGCTATTCAAAGGGCCTTTTATCAAGGAGACAAGTCCGAACTTCCGATCGAAGTACACAGAAAAGAAATCGTCGATAATGGACAAACATCAGTTGTTGGAAGTTTCGTTCTGGACGACTGGTTAGGAGAGCCTGCCAAATTTACCGTCCTTACGCACAACATAGAAAATCCTCTTATCCGTAGCATCACTCTTGTCAGTCCCTCTCATCGGGTCTATTCCACAAGGTCCGATGCTTTGATCTCACTCAAACTTCTCAATATTCCTGCCAATATTAACGAGGTATGTATTAATTTAGTTATGATTGAATCGTTTTATTTAATGGATAATTTTAGACTGGGACGTGGACCTATACGATCGAAAGGTTTCCTGGATCTCCTCAGCCTCATTACGTCCAAGTTATGGCTACTCCAAGATCTCACAGTGCACCCGTCGTAAACGCTAAATTATTCTCAAGCCATACCAACAACGGAGTCATCCTATACACTGAGGTACGAAAAAATTCAGTAAATTTTTAAATTATTTCTAATTATTTTATTTTATAGGTCAAACGTGGAAATTTCCCTATTATCGGTGCCAAAGTTGAAGTTACCGCCGTCAAAATTGGTATCAATGGATCCACTCACCGAGAAAAGTTTGAGTTAATGGACACAGGAAGTGGAGGTCAGTATTTGACAATTAAAACTAAAACAAGTGTATAATAAAATTGTATAACTTATATTTTTTACCCTATCAAAAATGATTAAAAACTAACTTGATTCTTTTCTAGATCCCGATTTGATGAAAGGCGATGGAATCTATTCTCGTTACTTTAGTGCTTATACTGGAGGCTCTGGGGACTACACGTTTGAAGTGACTGTGAGCGATAATGGGAATACTGCTTACTCTTGGCAGTATGGTCATCAATATGAAGGCAATCTTGTTGATGGTATGTTAAAGAAATAAATTATTTTGGGCTTCTTTAACTTTTCTCTTTACAGATGTTCCATGCTGTGGAAGTTCTATGCCAGCGCCAACAGTTGAACCTTTATCCCCATTTCAACGCATTTTGCCACCGCTAACTATCCATGTGTCGAAGGATGATTCTGTTTCTGGTAAAGTCGGAGACCTTCAAGCTGTAATTTTGCCGACCGACTTAAAAGCACGACTGGTCTGGACTGCACCTGATATGGGTGGTAAACCGGTGTCCAAATATGAATTGAAATATGCCCATCAAATCGGAGACATCATCGATCATTTTGACTCAGCAACTCCTTGGGCTCATGGCGTTCCGTTTCCTCTGACACCCGGCTCAGAAACAACATTCACATTGGATTTTACACGAAACCCGTCGCTTTTGGATCAAACCCTCTATTTTGCGATCCGAGGTTATACAGAATTAGACGAAAGTGCAAAACCAGGTCCGATTTCTAACTGGATTAGAATTAACGTTCCTTCGCCTCCTCCTCCACCTCCTATGACTACTACGACGACAACATCAATGCCATTCTGGACCCAAGAAGAAGAACGTGCAATACCGAATTTGGCTGAAAAATTTGAACTAAGCTTGGAATTTATTTTGCCAGTCATTGTTGGAATTTTGTTGCTTATTTTAGCAATCAGTGTTTACTGCTATTTCTGTTTGAAAAAACGTGCGACTAAAGATGGAAAAGCTAATCACCCTGAAAAACCTTTGAATGTTTCCATCGTTCCAACTGAAAATGGTAACAGTGTGTCTCATCAGACGCCTACCAGTAATTATGAAGTAAATACGATGACTAATTTACCCCAATACGAAGTCAGTGTAGAAGAAGATCCGGGTAAACGCTACAGCATGACTCCATATGAAGTTCAGAACGGTAATTTACCGAGTCCGGGAAATTATGGAAATAATCTGACTGTGATTAGCGAGTACGATAATAGGAACAACACACTTATCAGAGATAAGACATTGAGCCCGTACCAGTCGTGGACAGCATCTCAGTTGCTCCATGAGCATGAAAGGAGGCACAGCCCATACGGCCAAGTTGAAGACTACTCGCAGTATTATGCGCCACCTGTCCCGCCGTTGCCAGCATACCAGCAGGACATTTACGGCCCCGCGGGGCATCTACCCCCACCTAACCAGTTCATTAACTACCAACCGAATCCAAACATGTACAACCCAAGTCTCCAAGGCTCAATGACTTCGGTTAACAGTAGCGACCGAAAGCGAAGAAACGTCACCATGGTTTAAACACCTTATTTTTTTAATTTGCTTTATGTATAAATTGTAATTTATTGTATTTTTTTGTACTTATGTATATTTTTTTGAAATGTTATTGCGATTTAAGGAAAGTTATCCAGGGTCTCATTCCCTTAAATCTTTGCTACGAAAACGACACTTTTGACTCGTGTTCCTGACTGAATTGTAAAAAATTTTTCATAGTCACTCGAAAAATTAAAAAAATTACGAACTGAACGTCATTTTGATCAATTATAAAATATCTGCATCTGTGCCAGATAATTTTTATTTCTAGTCAACAATAGTTTATTTTTTTCTCAAATTTTTTTATAAATAAAAAAATGTGTAAACTACGTCAAAGGCCAGTTTTATGTAAATATTTGTTGTTTTTTTTAATCTTCTATTGGAAAAAAATGTATGTTTTACATTTTGATCTCATTTTTATTTTTAGGGTTTTTTAAATGTTTTAGTAAAAGACTTGAATGTCTAAAGAAAAAAAATGTCGAGCAGCAAAACATAGATGTCCACATTAAATGTTTCAATTTCATCTCTTTCCGTAGTTCGTGCCAGCTTTGGTGCTAAGATTTATATTAAAAACTCTGATAATTGTTACAATTGACTGTAATTCTAATTAATTATAATAGAGAAAAATATTAATAAATGTTATGTATGTTTTTTTCATTTCAATATTTTTCTTGTATATAAAAACAAATCGATGAATTTTTGTAAATACAAAATATTTGTGTGAAATTGTAAATATACCTTATTACTTTTTAAAAATGATTTTTTTTTTTTTTTTTCCTCCCCGAGTTGCTAACCATTGAGTATGTACAAAGAATCTAGTGCGACGATGGCAGCACTAATTTGAATAAGACCCATAAGTTTGTAACCATCTTCTAAGAGGGCATCATTGCTTTTAAATTCCCAGTTACCAATAACATCAAATAGACCATATAAAAATTACAATCTTTGAACACAAAGGGCAAAGCCTGTATGGCAAGGCAGGCTCGGGCGCAGTAACGTTGAATTCCAAGAGAATGCGTCAGGGTGAACAATCCTCGATAAAACTGGGGTGTAAGGTTCTCCCCAGTAGATACAGCTTGTAAAAGTTACTACTTATTATTCGGAAACTATGTAATTAAGTTACACAATATTAAGATGCTCCTATAGGCACGGTTAAAGTAAAGTAATAAAACCATATAAAATGGATTATTGTAAGGATTTAAGATGCTCCATGCGTCAGGACCAGCTCATTGATGAAATCTGAGTAAAAAAAACGCCTTAAAAGATTTCATCAAATGTTTTTATTAGATAAGATACATGTAATTTAATCAAAAATGGAAATTTGATAATATTTAATGGAATTTCGTAATTCTTTTTATTTACTTCCTCAATCAAATATATGAGACAAAAATGTCGATGGCACTAAAAACCCAATTTTCGTCAAATTGGCGTTTACGTCTTTCTGCCTCGAGACCGTCGATGTCTTCCTTTAGGTTAGGGGACTCTTCGTCAAACATGTCTTCCTTTAGGTTAGTTAGCAACAGGTATAATACAAGCCTCAAAGAACACTTGCTCAACCTTTCCAACGACTGAAGAGGATGAAAGTTTTTTATTTCTTTTTAATTTTAATCGATTAGGAAGAAATTAACGTCGCGAAAAACTGTAATTTTTATTTTCATTAGAAAATAGAAAGCTTATCTTCATAAATACAATATTAATTTTATCATCTCTTCCTTTAAGTCGGAGATTTTTGAGGTATTCTGAGACAGGCACCTTTCACCCGGCCTTATTAGTTTATCAATTTATTTTATTTTTTTAAAATGAGCATATAAATGTAATCTCTTCGCTTTTGATCATTTAGTTTCAAATCAAGATCCTCGACAAAATGTCGTTCTTATTAAGTTCGGCCCTTTTTTCGGTTGTTTTGCTTCTCTATGTCATCAGCATATTCCGATTTCCTTCTTTTAGAACTTACAGATTAGCTCAAAAATTACCCGGCCCGGATAATTTGTGGATAATTGGCTTAGCATTTGATTTGGTGCGTAAAAATAGCAAAGGTATATACAAAGTATGTCTTCATTTATTTTCCTAAACTAATGTGCCGGTCTGGAGGTTGGAGCTAGAAGGCTAGAAACTTCCTCAAAGATTGGGGATTTTTTCAGACTGAATTTTAACCTCATTTTAAATGTTTATAGATATTTTAATATTTTTAAAAAACGAAGTCTTAGAGAAGCATCCTGGTCCTATCTGCAGATTTTGGTTAGTGGGGATTCCAATAATAATTGTTGCAGATCCGGAAGTCGTGAAGGTAAAACTTTATTAAGGGTTTATGAATTTTAAAAATTAAACTGGGGCTTTAACAAAGAATGTTGCATTTAAAAATACTATTTGGTTCAAAACTAAAATTTTTGGAAACTTAACAGGAGACTCTCGGCAATCCAAAAACTTAAAAAAGGGGTTTGAATATGAAGGTCTAAAAATGGGTATCGGCAATGGCATTGTTGCTCTGGACGTTTCTACTTGGAAAGAAAGAAGAAAACTTTTAGCCCCACTGTTCAATAACATAACGGTCTTGGGCAAACTTTCCGTCATGAATAAACACGCCAGAATTATGGTCGACCGTTTGAAGGCACACCTCGGTAAACCTGTTGATATTTTCTCCTACTCGTCGGTAGGCATGCTTCAGTTGTTTATAGGTGCGAAAATCTATGTAATTTCAAATATTTTATTTTTACAATTGTACAAATCGTTTTATAGAATCATCTATGGAGGTTGAAGTCACTGATATCAAACTAATAAAAGATTTCATTTATTCCTTTCATAGGTAACCTATTTAAGTATTTATTCATATTAATTATTGTTTTAAGAGTCACGAAGACGGTATTGGATAAAATTTTGAAACTTTATTTGAAAGATTGGATGTATAAGTTAACCAAAGTGGGAAAAATAACAAAAACTCACCGAGGAAAATTGCTTGACATTACAGATCGGGTGAGTACCAAATTTGGTACTATTTAAACTATTTTAGATCTGATTACTGATTATCGCAACAAACAGTCCAAGAATCTATATAGGTATTGTATTTAATTTCAGATTATCAACGAAAGAAGAGCTTTTCTCGAAAAAAATATGAATATTGATCTTGAAGCTGAAAGTGCAGGTAGACCTTATTAACCCCATTTCTTCGCCACCAAAGAACCAATTAACCAAGATGGTTTTCACCTTTTTAGGAAAAGGGCAACAAAAATTATTTTTAGATACTCTTATAAAGCCGGGCTCTAAACAAAAATTGTACTTCACTGATTTAAACATTCTGGATGAAGTTATGACATTTATGTTGGCGGTATGTATTTTATCTGGTATTAGTATAATAGCACAAAAAATTAAAGTAGGTACTTATACATCTTTGTATATACAAATTGTTTTTAGGGACATGATTCAACAGCCGTGACAATCCAATTTGTACTTTTTCATCTCGCAATCGATGAAGAAATTCAGGTAAAAACAAAGTCAAAGATACATCTATTTCGCTTTATATCATTTGGGTTATGAAAGCTTAACCCAGATAAATAATAAATAATTCTTACTTCTCAGGAAAAGGCCTACCAAGAGCAATACGCCATATTTGGAGACAGCGACAGAGATGTTACAGAAAATGATATTTTGGAGATGCATTATCTAACACAAGTCATTCAGGAATCATTAAGGTTATATCCACCACTTCCTTACATATCACGGGAATTGCAAGAAGATGCAGTTTGCGGTAATTGAATATTTTTATAGCGTTCAGTTCAAATTTTTTTTGTAGGTGATATTGTTCTTCCTAAAGGATCAAACGTAGCCACATCTCCTTATATAATACATCGTCAAGAAAAATTGTATCCAAACCCAGAAAAATTTGATCCCGAAAGATTTTCTGCTGAAGAAGTCCAAAAAAGGCATCCTTTTGCTTACATACCTTTTGGAGCAGGAACGAGAAATTGCATCGGTGATACTTTTATTTATTTACTTGATTTATAAATCAATAATTATTGTTCTAGCGAAAAACATGGCTATGTTAAATCTAAAAGTTGTTTTATCCGCAATCATCAGAAAATTTAAAATGGAAAAAGTCACAGAACTTGAAGAAGTTGAGTTAGAATTGTTGATTTTTTGGCTGCCAGTAATCCTATCATGATCAAACTTTTACCCAGAGATTAGCCAGGTTTTCCTCTTGTAAATTATTAGCATGCTTGTTTAAATTGAAAAAATAAAATGAAGTGTATAAAAAAAAGTGTGCATCAGAATTTTTTTCCTCAAAGCGAAGTGTTCGCAGTAATCCGGATTTATAAAAATGGATTTTAAAGACCCCTTGGGGTCAAAATGACCAATGATCTTTGTTTATCACATCACTGTAACACCACTACTTGAGCCTATACATTCAAACCACCAGCATTTCATTTTCCATAAAAAGAATGCAATTCCAGATTTCCAGCCCATAGACGAGAAATATAGCGAGTATAGAGACGTTCTGTTGGTTAATCTGCAACTCAACCCGCCAAGGAGTCGGAGGTAATCGTTTATCGAGGTTATCCTATTTCTCTCAACGTTTGTTTGACGTTTCTGATTATTGCTGATACTTAAGCATGGAAGAAGTCGAGGAACCAAAGCAAAAAAATCGCGGCAGGAAAAAGAACCTTTACGCCGCAATAAGAAAACAAATGGAATTCTCAAAGGCTGTGACGGCCTGTATGGCCGCCTGACTGTCCGAACATATTACTATGTTGGCTCCCTTGCTACCCCTGCGGATATTTTCGAGAGCGCAAACCTCAATGGCGTACACTTCTGCTTGAAAGACCGTTGGTGTGGGTCCCATGGCGCCAGAGAAGGCAAAGTTAGGGCCTTTTACCCCGGCACCGGTCCCCCCACCCATCCTTGAACCATCCGTGTACCACTGAAGTGTGCCTGAGGGGAAGGAAGGTCGATTGGCCTTCCAGTACTCCCTGGTGTGTATCACCGATCTGTACGGTCTGTCGAAGTCCAGAGTGGAAATCTGAACATCTTGGACCGTCTTTGCCATGTCTGAAATGGCCACCTCCTCCAGTATCCTGCCCATCCTGGTCCCGATAGCCAGCCCCCTGTCTCCCAGCCTCAGAGCAGTGTCAGCAGCCACCTTCATCACGAAGGAGTGAAGTGGCGGCAAATTTAAGACCCTCTCCATGGCCAGGGTTGGACAGGTACGCATAGCTCCGGTTACGGATAGGCAAGCTAACCTTTTGAGTTTGGTAAGGACTTTCTGGGCTTTGACCTCCTTGACCTTCGGCCACCACGCCACAGCGGCATATGTAATCATAGGCCTTACTATGGCAGTGTACGACCAAAGTGCAAGTTTGGGTTGGAGCCCCCAGTTCCTCCCAACAAATCTGTTGCAGACCCACATAACCTTCGTGGCTTTTTTCAGGGTCCTTTCCAAGTGAGGGTTCCACGTAAGTTTCTGGTCGAGAATCACTCCCAGATACTTAGCCTCACTGGATAGGTTCACTACTTCCCCGAAAACCGTCGGTGGAGTAATTGTATACTTCCGTTTTCGAGTGAAGGGTACAATGGATGTTTTGGAAGGATTTATTTTCTGCTCCTTCTCAACACACCACTGCTGCACCCTGTTTAGGCACTTTGCAACAGCTCCGAGATGGTGCTGTCGAACTTGCCTCTTATGACGATCACCAGGTCATCTGCATACCCGTATGATTCGTACCCCAGTGTGTTAAGGGTATTCAGAAGGTCGTCTACAACGAGTAGCCATAGCAGAGGGGACAGTACTCCTCCTTGAGGGCAGCCCCTCCTAGGTCTAATCATTGAGATTTCATCCCCGATTCGCAGGGTGACGACCCTACTGGATAACATTGAGTCAATCCAGTTGACTGTAGAGGGTTCGATACCTCTGTTTAGAGCAGCATTCCTCATCGATTCAAAGGTAGTGCTATTGAAAGCTCCCTCTATATCCATGAAGCACGCCACTGCTATCTCCTTGTTCTCAATCGCCTTTTCCAGCTTCCCCACCAGTTGGGTCAGAGCACTGTCAGTGGACTTCCCCTTCTGGTAGGCATACTGGTATGGGCTGAGAGGGAGATTGACCAGGTGTTCCTGCCTTATATGCAGACCTATTACCTTTTCCATAGCCTTAAGCTGGAAAGATGATAGACTGATGGGTCGGTACGATTTGGGGTGCGCATCCCCCCTTCCCCCGCCCTTCGGAATGAATACTACATTGGTCTCCCTCCACGAAAGAGGTATGTATCCAAGAGTATAGCTATACCTACATAGCTGAATTAGATAGGGCAGAATTTGGCCTAGTCCCTTCTGAAGAAGGGCCGGGCCAATTCCGTCCCCTCCTGGGGTCTTAAATGGTCGGAACGAATCGACCGCCCAAGTGACCCTGTTCGGAGTAAAAATCCTACCAGAGAGACTGTAGGCTAGCCTCCTGTCTCTCTGAGTGGTAGGATTCAGAGGTGGTGCCTCTGCTTCACCTTCACCTTCCGAGCCTATCGGCTCAGAATTGTCGAAGTGTTCCTCCTGAAGAATTTTGAGGGTCTCCCTGGCGTTTTCGGCATAGCCCCCATTGGTCTTAGTTAAAAGGCCCATTGGGTTGGAGTGCCCTCTTCTCATAATCTTCTGTATCCGACTGGCGACCGTAAGGTCCGCCATTTCGTCACAGAATTTCCTCCAGGAGTCATTTTTAGCCTTTTTGATGGCTTTATTGTAGACGGATTGGAGGTCTTTGTAATCCCTCCAGGAGCCGTCCCTTTTTGCCTTGTTAAAGGCTTTCCTAGTCCTATATCTCAGCAAGTCCAGCTCCCTGTTCCACCAGAGCGAATTTTTATTGTTCCCTCTGGTTTTAACAGGACAGCTGTCATGAAATGCCGTCCTGATGGCCTGGTTCAACTGCGAAGCCGCATAGTCCAGGTCATCAGTATTAGAGATGGAATAGTTTACCCCCTCAAGTCCCACGCTAAGTAGTCCTTTAAAGAGATCCCAATTGGTGTTTTTTGGGTGCCTGCATGATTCTATCTCCCTCAGGTTTGCCTCTATGTCGAACCTGATCTGACGATGATCCGACATAGACGCCTCCCTGGTCACATGCCAACCTTTAATCTTCCTTGCAAGATTCCTGCTCGCAAGGGTTAGGTCTAGAACCTCCCTTCGTACCGACGTGACGAAGGTAGGCTCCGTCCCACGATTAAGAAAGTCAATTTGGTTCGTTAACAGATAATCAAGAAGAGACTCACCTCGAACGTTGACATCTGTTCTTCCCCACACGGTGTGATGTGCGTTGGCGTCGCCCGCAAGAAGAAAGTCAATTCCCTTCTCCACGCAGTATGCCTCAGCAGCAAGGAAGGGATCTCCTCCTCACCAGGAAGATAAATTGAGGAGCACATCATCCTCTGGTGTCCTCTCTCTGTTGATCCCTCGACAATGATCGTTGTGATGTCCCTCGACGTGTGTTCTGGAACATACAAAAATTTTATCCTGCTCTTTATGAGTATGGCAGTCCTCGGGGGAAGACCTCCATTACTCTTGCAGTAAATCAGTTTACCTTGGGGGAGGCTCAGTCCTTTTACTTCCTCCTTGTATACCCAGGGTTCCTGAACAAAAGCTATGTCCAGACCAGATCCCACCATCCTCTGCGTCAGCACAGCCGACGCTGCTTTGGAGTGGTGAAGATTGATCTGGACACACCTTATTGTGCGAGCCTCCATCCCTGGGGAGTACGGGTGAGCTAGTTTCGCCTCCTGCCCCCCCATGGCCCATTTCTTCTGGGCATGTGGGGGTCAGTGGCGGCCTTGCTCCCCTTTCCTCCCCTGCGGGTCCTCTTCTTGAGGCCTTGGAGGGGCGGACGGTAATCTTTCAATTTGTCTTTCCTTTTGTCCTCATCCGCCCCTCTGGTTGTTGGCCCGGCTAGGCTAGGTCGTGGGACGTTGCCGCCCCCAGCCCCAGCTTCGCCTCCGCCAGATGTTGGCCCGGCTCGGCTGGGTCGTGGGACGTTGCCGCCCCCAGCCCCAGCTTCGCCTCTGCCACCTTTGCAGCCTCTGCCCTCAGGAGCCTTCGGAGTAGAAGTCCCCCCTCCCGCAGGTGGGTCCAACTCCATCTCCTCCGGCTCCTTTGGTTTCGGCTGCTCTTCTTGCCTTTTCTTCACCCTTACGGTAGCCCTACCGAATCTATAAAAGATCCGGCTATCCGTAAGGAGAAGACCTGCTGATGTTTCGTCCAGGGCAAGAGTCAGATGCACCGTGGTGTCCTCATCTCGCCTGGCCAGGGCTCTCCAACGATCCACCAGGAGAGCAGGGTTCTGCGCCCTGATGAGATCGAGGATTTCCCCTGTCTCATCATCGCAGGAATTTGGGAGGTAAGCCACCGCCGTGTGCTGCACCGGGAATTCTCCCTCGTCCAGCACCCTTAGACGGCCCCCCTCCCAAGCGTTTTCGACCCCAAGGCTCTCTCTTAACCAGGTAGCGGTTTGATGATCCACACAGTGGAGGACCATCCACCCGGACCTGAGGGAGATGCCTTGGAATCTTGGGGCGACTTTGGTGCCTCCTTGCACCCTTATGAGTCGCAGGATGAGCTTCTGGATATCCTCCAGCTGCTCATCACTCAGCTCCTCCTTCGGGTCCTCAGCCCTCACCACCCCCACTCTTACCCCAACAAGGGTGTCCCGATAGGATCGGTCACCTTTCCACACTCCTGATTTGCCAGACCTGGAAGTCTCCTCCCTGGTCTTCTTTTGCACCTCAGGAGTGGTGCCCGGTTCCCGTTTCCTTTTCAGAACGGGAGGCTGACTGACCGGAGATTGTCCCGTCGGCCGCAGTACTGAGGGGTCTGCATCCTTAGTAGACACCTCCCCCTCTTCCCGCAGCTTTCGGAGCTTCTTCCGCGCAGCCCCACTCTTTCTACCCTTGCGGGGTTTTTTCCTGACTTTGGTGGTCTCCGGTACGCCATCGGCTCCCAGAGATCCCCCCGGTATGCCATCGGCTCCCGAAGGGACCTCCGGTGTGCCATCGGCTCCCGGAGATGGGTCCACCTCCATCGGACCAGATGCAGCCGGCCCCTCCCTCGATTCCTGTCGGTCCCGAGAGAGTTGCTCAGCCGCACCTTGGGAGTCCTCGGACGCCGAGACAAACGGGGTCGCGTTGCCCAAGAGCGACGCAACCTGGTCCATCTCGGCATCCAGGGAGAGATCATCGGTCCCCGTTGGGTCCCGACGATCGGGTTTGTTTATTTTTAATTTTTGTTCCTCAATTTTGGATTTTTTGAAACAAGGGAATGGAAGGTCACCCGCGGCAGAGCCCTGATACCGCGGGAAGGCTAATTGAAACTGGAGGGCGCCCGGTATCCAGAGTCCGCAACTACAGCCGGCTATTTTACCACCCCCGGCAAAGACCAGGGCGTCGCTGTTCAACCCTGGTTTTGAGTAATTGGTTGCTCTTAGCATCCGCCACGGCCCGAGGGGGAAACCCCACGGGCCGCGGCGGATGAGCCCCTCCACCACGCCAAGGTGACAACCGCGGAGGGGTTCCATTAGGTTAGTTAGCAACAGTTTAATACAAGCCTCAAAGAACGCTTGCTCAACCTTTCCAATGACTGAAGAGGATGAAAGTTTTTTTATTTCTTTTTAATTAATCCATTAGGAAGAAATTAACGTCGCGAAAAACTTTAATTTTTATTTTCATTAGAAAATAAAAAGCTTATCTTCATAAATACAATATTAATTTTATCATCTCTTCCTCTAAGTCGGAGATTTTTGAGACATTCTGAGACAGGCACCTTTCACCCGGCCTTATAAGTTTATCAATTTATTTTATTTTTTTAAAATGAGCATATAAATGTAATCTCTTCGCTTTTGATCATTTAGTTTCAAATCAAGATCCTCGACAAAATGTCGTTCTTATTAAGTTCTGCCCTTTTTTGGTTGTTTTGCTTCTCTATGTCATCAGCATATTCCGATTTCCTTCTTTTAGAACTTACAGGTTAGCTCAAAAATTACCCGGCCCGAATAATTTGTGGATAATTGGCTTAGCATTTGATTTGGTGCGTAAAAATAGCAAAGGTATATACAAAGTATGTCTTCATTTATTTTCCTAAACTAATGTGCCGGTCTGGAGGTTGGAGCTAGAAGGCTAGAAACTTCCTCAAAAGATTGGGGATTTTTTCAGACTGAATTTTAACCTCATTTTAAATGTTTATAGATATTTTAATATTTTTAAAAAACGAAGTCTTAGAGAAGCATCCTGGTCCTATCTGCAGATTTTGGTTAGTGGGGATTCCAATAATAATTGTTGCAGATCCCGAAGTCGTGAAGGTAAAACTTTATTAAGGGTTTATGTATTTAAAAATTAAACTGGGGCTTTAACAAAGAATGTTGCATTTAAAAATATTAGGTTCAAAACTAAAATTTTTGGAAACTTAACAGGAGACTCTCGGCAATCCCAAAAACTTAAAAAAAGGGTTTGAATATGAAGGTCTAAAAATGGCTATCGGCAATGGCATTGTAGCTCTGGACGTTTCTACTTGGAAAGAAAGAAGAAAACTTTTAGCCCCACTGTTCAATAACATAACGGTCTTGGGCAAACTTTCCGTCATGAATAAACACGCCAGAATTATGGTCGACCGTTTGAAGGCACACCTCAGTAAACCTGTTGATATTTTCTCCTACTCGTCGGTAGGCATGCTTCAGTTGTTTATAGGTGCGAAAATCTATGTAATTTCAAATGTTTTATTTTTACAATTGTACAAATCGTTTTATAGAATCATCTATGGAGGTTGAAGTCACTGATATCAAACTTATAAAAGATTTCATTTATTCCTTTCATAGGTAACCTATTTAGGTATTTATTCATATTAATTATTGTTTAAGAGTCACGAAGACAGTATTGGATAAAATTTTGAAACTTTATTTGAAAGATTGGATGTACAAGTTAACCAAAGTGGGAAAAATAACAACAACTCACCGAGGAAAATTGCTTGACATTACAGATCGGGTGAGTACCAAATTAGGTACTATTTAAACTATTTTAGATCTGATTACTGATTATCGCAACAAACGAATATATATTGTATTTAATTTCAGATTATCAACGAAAGAAGAGCTTTTCTTGAAAAAATAACATGAAATTGATCTTGAAGCTGAAAGTACAGGTAGACCTTATTAACATTTAGAAGTAGCAATTCTAGTTAGGACTATATCGGCCCCATTTCTTCGCCACCAAGGAACCAATTAACCAAGATGGTTTTCACCTTTTTAGGAAAAGGGCAACAAAAATTATTTTTAGATACTCTTATAAATCCGGGCCCTAAACAAAAATTGTACTTCACTGATTTAGACGTTCTGGATGAAGTTGAAACATTTATGTTGGCGGTATGTATTGTGTCTGGTATTAGCATTATAGCACAAAAAATTAAAGTAGGTACTTATAATAATCTTTGTATATTCAAATTGTTTTTAGGGACATGATTCAACAGCCGTGACAATCCAATTTGTACTTTTTCATCTCGCAATCGATGAAGAAATTCAGGTAAAATCAAAGTCAAAGATACATCTATTTCGCTTTATATCATTTGGGTTATGAAAGCTTAACACAGATAAATGATAAATTATTCTTACTTCTCAGGAAAAGGCCTACCAAGAGCAATACGCCATATTTGGAGACAGCGACAGAGATGTTACAGAAAATGATATTTTGGAGATGCATTATCTAACACAAGTCATTCAAGAATCATTAAGGTTATATCCACCACTTCCTTACATATCACGGGAATTGCAAGAAGATGCAGTTTGCGGTAATTGAATATTTTTAAAGCGTTCAGTTCAAATTTTTTTTTGTAGGTGATATTGTTCTTCCTAAAGGATCAAACGTAGCCACATCTCCGTATATAATACATCGTCAAGAAAAATTGTATCCTAACCCAGAAAAATTTGATCCCGAAAGATTTTCTGCTGAAGAAGTCCAAAAAAGGCATCCTTTTGCTTACATACCTTTTGGAGCAGGAACGAGAAATTGCATCGGTGATACTTTTATTTATTTACTTGATTTATAAATCAATAATTATTGTTCTAGCGAAAAACATGGCTATGTTAAATCTAAAAGTTGTTTTATCCGCAATCATCAGAAAATTTAAAATGGAAAAAGTCACAGAACTTGAAGAAGTTGAGTTAGAATTGTTGATTTTTTTGGCTGCCAGTAAACCTATCATGATCAAACTTTTATCCAGAGATTAGCCAGGTTTTCCTCTTGTAAATTATTAGCATGCTTGTTTAAATTGAAAAAATAAAATGAAGTATATAAAAAAAAGTGTGCATCAGAATTTTTTCCTCAATGCAAAGTGTTCGCAGTAATCCGGATTTATAAAAATGGATTTTAAAGACCCCTTGGGGTCAAAATGACCAATGATCTTTGTTTATCACATCACTGTAACACCACTACTTGAGCCTATACATTCAAACCACCAGCATTTCATTTCCATAAAAAGAATGCAATTCCAGCCCAGAGACGAGAATATAGCGAGTACAGAGACGTTCTGTTGGTTAATCTGCAACTCAACCCGCCAAGGAGTCGGAGGTAATCGTTTATCGAGGTTATCCTATTTCTCTCAACGTTTGTTTGACGTTTCTGATTATTGCTGATACTTAAGCATGGAAGAAGTCGAGGAACCAAAGCAAAAAAATCGCGGCAGGAAAAAGAACCTTTACGCCGCAATAAGAAAACAAATGGAATTCTACTTTAGCCCTTCCAACTTGGCCAGGGACCGTTTAACTAGTCAGGTCCTTGAAGACAATGGAAGTAAGTTATCTCAAAATCATGCAAACAAAGATTGATCAGCTAAAGTTATACCATTAATCTTTCAGGTGTAGATCTGACAATGTTTTTGCAATACAACAAAATCCGTAGTTTGACCACAAACGTCAACGATATTGCAAAAGCTCTTCGACATTCTTCTTATCTCATGGTTGGCGACGACATGAAAGTTAAACCCATCGAACTCAGACAAAAAGATAACATGGACGAGTGCACTATTTATATCGTAAGTTTAATTTATGCTCATCTATTAATGCACTCTTTACAGCAACAAGTCCCTTCTGACGCTACCCATGAATGGCTGGAAGAACAGTTCCAAATTTTCGGCCCTGTCGATTATGTTTCAATTCCAAAATATGGAGCTACAAAAAATGCAAAGGATTCGCCTTTGTTGAATTCTCAAGTCCAGAATACGCACAAAAAGCAATCGACGTAAGTTTGTTAGCAGTATTGCTAAAACGTATGACCCTCAGTTTCTTTCTTATGATAGCGTCTTTTCTAGGAATATAAAAAATGTGGAGGTTATCTATCAATGACGGATATGGATCCAAAAGACCTTTGCAGTATTGCAACGTTTACAAAATTACCAGAAAAAGAAGAAAACGTGATTAAAAATATTGAGAAGAGAAAACGCGAGAGCGAAGATGAAACCGAAGAAGTTCCGTGCAAAAAGGCAAAAGAAGAAGAAGAAGAAGAAAAAGAAAACGGTAAAATTTTTCTTTTGCTTTAAACAATCTTAATTAATTTTAATAAGAAGTAAAAGAAAAAGTGGAAGATAAAAGCAAGAAAACAGAAGGCGAAGAAACTCCAGAAGACACAAAGAAGAAGAAAAATCGAAATAAGAAAAAGAAAGTAAAGAAGCCAAAAGTGACTGCAGAGACTTCAGGATTTCAAATTCTTTCAAAGTATGCACAAATATAATCTAACTAAATTAATGTTCTCTTTTATAGATTAGACTGGAAGCATCTTAGAAATAAATATTTGAATGCACAGAGAGAGAAGACAACAGTTTTAAAGAAGCATTTGAGGCAGATAAAGGAGAAAGAAAACGGCCTTAAAAAGTTCGACAAAAAAGTTCCTGCTAAAAATGGCATTTCAGCTGAAAAAGACGAGAAGATGGTAGAAAAGGAGGCGGAAAAGGTTTCTATTCAGAGCCAGTTGGTTCCTGGTTCTATTGTTAAGTTGACAACATCAGAACCAGTTGTAGACAGAAAACAATTTAAAGTAAGTATAAAGTCTAGGAGTTTTAATAAAAAAAAGCCCCATATTGACCTTGAAACCATCTTTTTTAGAGAGAAGTGAATGGAGTCAGCTCTGAGGTAAAATATGTCGATTTAAAAGAAGGCGCAACCACTATTTATATAAGACTAAAAACTGATGAAGCGGCCAAAAAATTTTGTGACGACTCTCCCTGGCAAGATGTCGAAATACTAACTGGTATGATAAAAACCCCAACTGATTATCCTTTCTAATATACATTTAAGGCGATGAAGAAAATGAATATTGGAAAAAGATCGAAAAAGACCGAGAAGAGAAGTTCAATGCGCCCAAACCGAAACAACGAGGGAAAGACAAACTTTTCAAAAAAGCCGAAAAAGTTCTCGGAAAACATATCGTCTTTGATGACGTTTAATGTATTTAGTATCCCTTTTAATTTATTGTAAATAAATGTTTAAAAGCTTATATTTATTATTTGCCCGTTACAATTTCAACTCGGGGAAACCCCAAATAACTGGAGCGAGAATACCTACTGGGAATCGAACCCATGTCCTTAGTATAAAGAATGAATACAGGAACACTTTCTTATCTCCCAGGCCCCTAAATATTGAAGTTATTTCACTTACCTTTAAGCTCTCATTGAATTAATCAACCTGCAAGTCGCCACTGAAGTATAAATCCGAATTCACAACTGCCATCTTGATAACTACACCACAGAAAACATGTTTAAATACATTGCAATAGGTCAATTTTTTCCCTTCAATTACATACCTAGTTTACATTGATTTTGGTTTTTTTATATACGCTTCAAGATTTACATTCTTTAAAACATAACAAAAAGAATCGAAATTAGTCACTACCAAAAAGACAAAGGAGCATTTGCTGATCCTGTCGTAACCTGCCACCACTGCCATCTGTATAATGCTAAATTGATGAAGAGATGGAACATTTTTTTAAATAAGGTAATAAAATTAAGTAAGATATACGTAATAACAAAAAAAACTATATTTTTCACAAATTAATTATATTACATAATCTACATATTCTTATAATTTAGTCTTGAGGTATTCCAAGCTCTTCATCTGTCCATTCTTTTGGGTTCGGGTAAGGAAAGTCTCCCTAAAAATGAAGAGTATTAGAGAAGAAGTCAATGAGTGAGGAAATGACTTTACAATTAGATGATCCGGTTCAGTCCATAAGTGCCAAAGAATCCACCACCACATGATGCCCATCATGGTATTCGCGCCGACAATTTGCCATTTATGAGGTGGGTATCCTCCGCATCTGTATGAATATCTGAAATGCAAGGTAGTTTTCAAGTGTTACTTGAACTTTCAAGTGTTAATTAGAAACGTTCTAGTAACTTACAGTCCGCCGCTGTTTCTGACGGGTTGAACCATCTGCGACATACGAGGATTTCTCAAAGTCGTGTCTATTTTCCGAAAGAGGCCCAAACCCCTGGAAAGCGACATGGTGCACTTAAAAGTAAGTACCGAGCAAGAAAAATTCAATGAACACAAAGTCAGCTGATATTTAATCTATTGTTGGAGAGGTTATTATTTTACCACAGTGCAGTTTTACCAAAGGCAGTAGGCGCGAGATTCGAATCTTAAGATTGACAATCTCCCATTTTACTTTAGGAATGGTTAAAAATCTTACAATAAGGACCTATTGGGTCACTTGGTTTCAGTTTAATGTGAAAAATTTGTTTTAAACTTCTAATATCTCATTGGAATGAATATCCAAAACATTTAGTGTAATCTAGTACGTTTTTTTTTTCAAGATCTTCACACATTTGAACACTGCAGCTCCTTCGAGTAAGTCAAATGCCATTATAACAATATCATTCGACATTCCTGCAAGTTTGTTGTCGGCTTTTATTGCTTTTTATTGCTCCACCTCCTACAAGTAAGTCAAATGCCATTATAAATGTCATTCAATATTCCATCAAGTTGTCCGCTTTTATTGCTTTTTATTGCTCCAGCTCCCAGGAGTAAGTCAAATGCCATTATAACAATGTCATATGATATTCCATCAAATTTGTTGTAGGCTTTTATTGCTTTTTATTAGGCAGTGTTTTATTGCTCCACCTCCTACAGTAAGTCAAATGCCATTATAACAAATCATTCGATATTAAATAAAGTTTCTTTATTGGCTTTTATGGTTTTTTTTAGGCAGTGTTTTTATTGCTCCAGCTCCTACAAGTAAGTCAAATGCCGTTATAACAATGTCATTTGATGTTCCATCAAATTTTTTGTCGACTTTTATTGCTTTTTATTAGGCAGTGCTTTTATTGCTCCAGCTACTTAGGAGTAAGTCCAATGCCATTATAACAATATCATTCGATATTCCATCAAATTTGTTGTCGGCTTTTATTGCTTTTATTGCTCCAGCTCCCAGGAGTAAGTCAAGTGCCATTATAACAATGTCATATGATATTCCATCACATTTGTTGTAGGCTTTTATTGCTTTTTATTAGGTAGTGTTTTTTGCTCCACCTCCTACAGTAAGTCAAATGCCATTATAACAATATCATTCGATATTAAATAAGTTTTTTTTATTGGCTTTTATGGTTTTTTATTAGGCAGTGTTTTTATTGCTCCATTACAAGTAAGTCAAATGCCGTTAGAACAATGTCATTTGATGTTCCATCAAATTTTTTGTCGACTTTTATTGCTTTTTATTAGGCAGTGCTTTTATTGCTCCAGCTCCTACAAGTAAGTCAAATGCCGTTAGAACAATGTCATTTGATATTCCATCAAATTTTTTGTCGACTTTTATTGCTTTTTATTAGGCAGTGCTTTTATTACTCCAGCTACTTACGAGTAAGTCAAATGCCATTATAACAATATTATTCGATATTCCATCAAATTTGTTGTCGGCTTTTATTGCTTTTTATTGCTCCAGCTCCCACGAGTAAGTCAAATGCCATTATAACAATATCATTCGATATTCCATTAAGTTTTTAGTCGGCTTTTATTAATTTTTATTAGGCAGTGTTTTTATTGTTCTAGCTCCTACAAGTAAGTCAAATGCCATTATAACAATATCATTCGATATTACATCAAGTTTTTAGTCGGCTCTTATTGCTTTTTATTAGGCAGGTTTTTTATTGCTCCAGCTCCTACGAATAAGTCAAATGCTATTATAATTTATAACAGTATCATCAAGTTTTTTGTCAGCTTTAATTGCTTTTTATTAGGCAGTGTATTTATTCTCCAGTTTCTATGTGTAAGTCAATGCCATTATAACAATATCAAGTTTTCTATTAGACTCTACTTTTCTTGATCATTTCGTCTTTTTTGAAGTGTTACACAATGTTTCCCATAGAGATCGCTACTTGTTCCGAGGCGTTTTAATCCGTATGATTTTTATAGGCTTTTATTGCTTTTATTATTAGTTTAAGTAAAGAACTAATTTGCTACTTTATCTTTTAATGATTTATTCAGCAAGTTTGGCACCTTTATCGCTTTTTAACTAGATTGTTTTTTATAGGCTAGATAACATAAAATGAATAATTATTTAGGTTTATTGCTTTTAAATTAGGTGTATCCATACCGATTTACCTAAGTCGTGTGCCAAAATTGATAAGAAAGCACACTTTTTAAATGAATTTCGAAGGTAGAACAATACGAACGCTGTTGCTATTTTAGCAGCGGGTGCTGTCACATTTTTTAATTATGAGGACATCGATCCTAGCCAAAGTCATTAATCTACCAGATTCTGAGATCCAGATGAATACGATTTCATAGTTGTTGGCGCAGGATCTGCAGGTCAGTACGGGATGTATTATCATCTACTATTTCCTAGAATTTCTGTAAATATTGAGCACAATCTATTTGTTAAAAAATACTTTCATGTTAGGAAGTGTGATGGCAAGCAGGCTGAGTGAAATATCAAATTGGACAGTACTGTTGATTGAAGCTGGGGGTGATGAGACTTCCCTCACTGACATACCAATGGACTCTCTGTATCTCATCGGCTCCAACTTAGACTGGAACCACACGACCGTCCCTCAGCCCAATGCATGTCAACGTAATTAGTTCGCTTGGATGAAATTAGTTCAATCTAGATTGTTGGTCAATTTTTTTTTTAGATTCCGGCGGCTTTTGTAGTCTACCCAGAGGAAAAATCGTTGGAGGAACTAGTGCAATGAACTTCATGATTTATGCTAGAGGTCGTCCATCAGACTACGATGATTGGTCCAAAATGGGAAACGAAGGATGGAGCTACAAAGAAGTTCTTCCGTATTTTTTAAAATCTGAAGACAACCAGGATATTAATTCACCATATCATGCTCGAGGTGGATACTTGACAGTAGGAAGAAGCCCATATTTGACTCCTTTGGCACCCTCATACGTGGAAGCAGGTGAAGAGTTGGGATATCCAAATGTGGACATTAACGGCCCGAACAGTACAGGATTTACGATTACCCAAGGAACGATTAGGAACGGGACAAGATGTAGTGCTGCAAAAGCATTTTTGAGGCCAGCTAGAAACAGAAAAAATTTAAACGTTGTACTTCGTTCTCTTGTTACCAAAATCAATTTTGATAATACGAAAACTGCAACTGGAGTTACATTTATTCGAAACGACATCAATTTTACTGTTCGAGCGAAAAAGGAAGTGATCATCTCCGGTGGAACTTACAACTCGCCTCAACTTCTAATGCTATCTGGGATAGGCTTGCAAGAGCATCTAGAAACAATTGGTATACCATTAATCCAACATTTACACGTCGGCGACAATTTGCATGATCATGTAGGATACCGGCCTTGTTCAAGGTGGAAGCCAACGTCACCATAAATGTGAGGACTTCTTTTCAAAATTTCTGCGATTTTGGATTACGCGAAAAACGGAAGAGGGCCACTAACCTCGATGATAGGCTTTGAAGGTTTGGGGTTCGTTGATTTACATCCAGATGATATAGAGCCTGATACAGAAATAGAGTTTTATAGTTACGTCCCTGAACAAAACGGGAATATGATCTTTGTGGCGTGTATTCTTTAGATCCAAGAAGCCGAGGAACTCTTAGATTGAAAGATGGAAGCCCGACTTCGATGCCGTTGATCGATCCAAATTATTTATCTACGTCAGATGACATTAGCAGACTAATAGCAGCTTTCAAGTTCGTTTTTGTGTGGTCACGAACGAAAACGATGCAGAGCTACGGTACACAGTTTTACTCACAAGCATACAACCGCTGCAACCAACACTCGATGAACGACTTTCTCCTCTGTTTGACGAAACAATATTCACAAACGGGCCATCATCCAGTTGGAACTTGCAAAATGGGCCCGCCGTCGGATCCTACCGCAGTAGTCGATTCCAAACTCCGTGTTTACGGCGTGAACCATCTCAGAGTCGTCGACGCTTCCATCATACCACGAGTCATTGGAGGAAATACAAACGCCCCAACCATCATGATTGCAGAACGTGCTGCAGATTTTATCAAGCAAGACCACGGACAGCCAATTGCTACAGTTTGCGGAAAATAAAACGAATTATTTATCTCATTTTAATTTTATTAGCAGGTGGAGGTCCTGTCGCTTGAACTGGTTTTGCTAAAAATGAAATCCTGTCGCTACATGAATAAACTTGTTTTTTAGATCTTAAAGGAACTTTAGGCAAAACTTTGTTTTGATTGACTGTTTCGTATTGGATTGTGTCTTGAAGCATTCGTTCTTCGTTTCACGTTTCACGACTGCTTCTATTTCTTGCACTAATGATAGAGTCTTGCCCTATAAAGAATATTAGAAAACCATAAAGTAAAGACGTGGGTAAAACTCACGGTCAATTCTTCTTGTTTTCTGAGCAGATCGCATTTAATCTTTGCTTCCAAGCAGTTCGTAGCTTCAGATTTTAGGTTTCTGGGTTTCCCCGGTGCTTGCCATCGAGTACGCAAATTGTGGATTCATTCGGACTTAACTGATGATTTCTGACTGCCTCTATTTGCTTCGAAACGTCGTTTTTAAGGGAGTCTTTCCAATCTGCGACATCTTCCTCTTTTTCGGCCGCCCAAGTCAACGTATCTCGTTTACCGCAACCGCTCCAGGACTTTTTGAACAAACCTTCGTCTTCTAACTAAAACAAAATTTTGAAAATTCCCATTTTATGACAGGCGCTACCGTCTTATTTCCGACGAAAAAATTACTATTGCTGAATTGATCTCCGTTGTTTCCGTCTTTTATGCTATCAGTGAATTTTTTAAAGCAAGCGTCTTTCTCTTGCAAAACATTGTCGATGGTGTCTCCACACGGGGGTATAACGTACTTTTGATAATACTGAACATCTAAAACAAAGCGATAGATGATTCTGTCGAGAAATTCCTTTTGGAGTATTATTTTACCTACTTGCTAGGTTTTGATCAAAAGTTTCATACCTGTCTGTGAAGGTTGGTCAATTCTTGTTCGGCCTGTTCGATCCTCTGTCCCCATTGAAGTGTCACAGATTCAGTCGATTTCAAATTCGACTCGAGTGCTTGAAGCCTATCTTCAAATTGATCTATGTTGCCGTTGCCTGAAAATGTAATCATGTGGTTGTTTACTTAGGTAAAATCAATATTACAAATGCAAGAGTTTTCTTTTACGTCTGAACTTATAACCGCTGAAATTTCTGGTTCCAAATCGACGTTAGAAACCTCAGAATGGCAAGCACTCAAGTCGACGATACCGGAAAACTCGTTGTGGTACGAATCTATGAGAACGAGGTTTTGTTTCACTGTTGGAAAGATCAATTTTCTCCTCTGCTGAGTAGTCTAGTATATTCGATGCACAGAAGTCCAAAGTCTCGACCAGTGCCTTCGAATCCTGTTCGACTGTCATGTTAGACACGATAGACGACACCCATTCGATCTCCGGCATT
>JACGAQ010002569.1:0-39355 GCA_014119065.1 Orius insidiosus
AGTAAGTACTTCGTAGAAAACAAGCAATAAATCCATAAAAACAAAAATTTTTTATTTTTAATTTAGATCTGCTTAGTTTTATTATTGGTCGGCCAAATTTTGACAAAAAGCGTTGTTTACGATGAAGATCCTAGTTCAGGACCTTTGTTGATAGGTAAGATTTTAATTTTTATAAATAAATTTTAGAGAAAATAGTGACTTTTTTTAAATATTTATCATCACATACGAAAAGGAGGTGAGGATTAACAATAGAAGGACGTAACCGCTTTGTTTTTGTACGTACAAAAAAGTCTTTTTGGTCAAGGACTCCCTCCTGCTGGGTCGTTAGCATCTGGAAAATGACTCGCGCACGAACCACGCCTTCCGCCAAACAAAGCCGACATTGAAAAATCGTACTTTTTTAATTTTTGAGTTACCTTTCTTAAAAATTATGGATGAAAAAAAATTTTATCCACTTTATCAATAACCTTAGAATATCCTTGGAATTTAAAAATACAATGAAATTCGCATTTTTTTTGGTCGTATTAAAAATTCATTAGTTGGAAGATAATTTTGTTTATTTTTAGCAGGAATCCCGTATGGAAGCGTCTCGGGGAGAGTCGCTGAATATTTCGCAACGAAAAAGACGCCCGCCAAAAATGAATTTAAAAATGAAGAAGACGAACTGAATGACTTATGATTTTACGAACATTTTTTCTAAAATAAATTAAGAAAACCTAATCCAAATGTTTAAATTTTTTGGTCATTTTTAAAAATTTAAATTATATGTAATTAAAAAATAAAATATTTATTACGCTTTTGGTTAAATACAGTGACATGGGGGTCTTATTTGAGCGAATTCTCTAACGTTACAATTCAATTTTTGTTTTCGATTTTGCTCGTTAGATAGCGTGTACGTTTGCAATTTAAGAAAAAATAAAAACTCATTAGAGCGAATCTTACGGTCAAGGGCCTCGAACGACAAACGGAGGTCCCACAATTATCCGAATCGACCACAAGCGACATGTCCTAGACATAGAAAAAAAATACTGATAACAATTTTATTGTATTTTAATAAACAATAATTGAATTTTTGTTTCCAAATATCCGAAGATACGTTTTTCTTCATTCTTTTATTTGAAAGCGGAAAAGGACAAAAAAAAAAGTGTTTACAAGGAAACAATGGTTGTCTGTGTCAAAGTTAAGAATCAAGGTGAGGCTTGTAGGGTCAGTTTACGCACCATCTACTTCACGCTAACTTTCCGTTTTCTAACCTCTTTGTTTCGTGTGTTTGTTGATTGTTTAATAAAACAGATCAGTTCACAACTTTCTCAGGAGGATATTGTGACACCCGAGACAGACGGTTTTCGGTGCTTCCCCGAACGAAGAAGTTGTGATACCCTCAAAGATGTTTTTTCCCAAATACCAAGATGATGTTGTTGTACCCTAGAAAGATGGTTTTTTATGACGTTCAAATAGACGATGTTGTGATACCCTCGACAGACGGTTTTTCCCAAATACCTAGATGATATCAAACCCTCGAAAGATGGTTTTTTTTAGCACGTTCTCAAATAGATGTTGTGATACCCTAGACAGACGGTTTTTCGGTGCTTCCCCGAACGAAGATGTTGTGACCCTCAAAGATGTTTTTTCCCCTAACACCTAGATGATGTTGTTGAACCCTAGAAAGATGGTTTTTTATGACGTTCTCAAATAGACGATGTTGTGATACCCTCGACAGACGGTTTTTCCCAAATACCTAGATGATGTTGTTGTACCCTAGAAAGATGGTTTTTTAGGACGTTCTCAAATAGAAGATGTTGTGATACCCTCAAAGATTTTTTTTTTCAAATTCCTAGATGATGTTGTTGTACCCTAGAAAGATGGTTTTTTAGGACGTTCTCAAATAGATGCTGTGATACCCTCAAAGATGTTTTTTTTCCCAAATACCAAGATGATGTTGTTGTACCCTAGAAAGATGGTTTTTTTACGTTCTCAAATAGAAGATGTTGTGATACCCTCAAAGATGTTTTTCCCCAAATACCTAGATGATTTTGTCAAGCCCTCGAAAGATGATTTTTAGGACGATTTCAAAAATATAAGATGTTGTGATACCCTAGACAGACGGTTTTTTGGTGCTTTCCCGAATGAAAGAAATTGTGATACCCTCCAGGCGGCTTTTGGAAAATGTTTTTCAAATGGAAGGTAATATTTTAATGACTTCAAAGATTTTTTTCTCGATGTTTTGAAACCCTCGAAAGAAGGTTTTTTGGAGATTTCTCGAATATAAGATGTTGTGATACCCTAAAAAGACGATTTTTATACGTTATCCAGTTCATGGTGCTGTGTTAACCTCGACAGATGGTTTTTGAAAAATTTTTGTCAAACGGAAAATATTATGATATCCTCGACAAATGGTAAAAAAAAAAAAACTTAAATGGAAGATGTTGAGTTACCCACGACAGATGGTTTTTGAATTTAAAAAGTTTCTCAAATGGAAGATGTTGTGGTACCCTCGAAAGGTTTTTTTTTTGGGCACGGTTTCACTCTTTTAACTGTAGGGTAATCCGATCACCTCCTAAAAAGTGAAAATCTTTTTCCATTTAATTAGATTCACTCTTCTCTTCCTAATCCTTCCCTCCTGGTATTAACTTCCTCAAATGAAAGCGATTGTAATACCCTCCAGTCCAAGTTTTTCACTTTTGCAGTCAAGAGGGTCATAAAAACCAGAAGTCTTATCTTAATTTTGGCAAAAATTTAGATTTTTTGGATTTGAAATTTTGACCGGAAATGGAGGGTATTACAATAACTCCCCTTTGAGGCTAAAATATTGAAAAAAGAACGTGTTTTCCCGCTTAATTTTCCTTGGTCTTCTTCCTCGACCGTTCTCTTCATTAGTGCGAAGCTCCCGGTTTTACGTGAAGGGGGAGTCACGGCGAGTTTGACTTTCGATCTCCAAGGACTTCGGATAAGCGGAACTGAGTGCGGCAAGGACAATCATTCATCTGTAACCCGAAGAAGGGACACCATTTTTTTGACCCCTTGGCCCAGTTCACACGTCGTTTTTCACCGCCCGATCGGACACCATCAATTTTAAATTTCCCGACGGCTTCAATCAATACAGCGCTTATTTTAAGCCAAGGATAAAATCGTTGTTTTATTGCGTTTTTTTCCTTTTTATTTTGATTGAATATAAATATTTGTTTTAAATGCGTGTATTCAAACGGAGGATCGTACGTGGCGTAGATGATACGTGCCCGATAGCCGACATGTTCAGCTATTTCGGATTCACGAGTATGCAAATTTAAAATAAATATAATCATTATATAGGCTATTAACAAAGCATTCAGGTTGAGATCACTCGATAAAGAAGTAGGAAATCCTTTTAAGTTTTGCCAATGGAAACAAATGGAAGAAACCCTTTTTCATGGAGGGTGTCACAATAACTTCTTGTGGAAGCTAAAAGCTCTCGAGATTTTTCATTTTAAGAAAGGAAGATTCTATAAAAATTTGATGAAAAGTGAGGGTGGAAGTGCAAGATACTTACTTGGATCGTGCCGTCTTCGGAGATTCTCACGGAATGACTGACTTCCACAATGACCCCAAACTCCCAAAACGTTTAATTACAGTCATAAAGTAAAAAATTCTTTGGATTTATGTCCTGTTTCCGACGGTAACAAGCGGTGTCATTGTACTACTGCGATTACGCAACGGTTCGTCGAGGGTGTCAGGGAGGATTCCGAAGAGTGGGTAACCCCTTGGCCCGATAATTAAACCCGAGGAGGCGCGACCTTCTCGAAAATTCCTTCCGGAGCCCCTGAAGAGTTTCCTTATTGTCTTTGGGGACCATTTTAAAGGGAATTAGGACGTCTCAAGTATAAAAACCGACGCTGTCAACCATTGTCACTATCACTATCTGCCTAGCTCATCTCCAAGATACAACTCGATAAGCCTCGAGGAAAATGTCTTCATTAAACATCGTAAGTCAATCAATTTTTTCAAAAATGGGTCCTAAAGACCCAATCAAACTGAAACTCTTGTAGAATCAGCATTGTTGGAAAATTTGACAGCACATTTTGGCTTTTGGAGTGACATTCTTTTTTTTCAGATTTTACTGTTGGCGACGACCCTGCTGTGTGTCGCGTCGGCTTTTCCGTCCGATAAAGGTCTAAGAGGTGCTGCTCCTGCCCCCGGCCGAATCGCGCCGTCACCCCTTCAGGGACCCCCCGGGCCGCCCAAACATTTGGTACCGAGATCAGCCGGAGGTAAAGACTTAGAAGGCGCCGAATCGGCAGGATACGGATGGGGTGGTTACGGCGGATGGGGAGGATGGGGAGGCTACGGAGGCTGGGGTGGATATGGCGGATGGGGATATGACAGTTGGGGCTGGGGCGGCTACGGATGGCCATACAGCTACAGCTACTGGGGTAAATATCACAAAATAATCTTTTTTTTAATAACTCAATATTTTCATTTCTTCAGGATATCCTTATGGTGGATACTACGGAGGATACTACGGCTGGCCATACTCTTACTGGTATTAAAAACAACAGAAATTTCACAGCCCAAAAGATCTCTGGAAACAATATTATTGCCATTACCATCACTAATAATATTTTTGTTCCATTTAAAAATAAAATAAACATTTTATTTTTAAAATTTTTGTATTTTTTGAATCCTTCATAATTCATAATTTCTTTAAGTTCAGTCGTCCTAGAACAGTCTAGGCACAAACATCCTGAAAAAATAAGGGTTTTCATTTTTTTTCCAAGTCATTCCAAATATTGCGACCGAGCCAAATCTATTGCGTCCAGCTGTTCCAAATCTACTCTCCTTCTTTCTTTGCTATCAGCACACTAACAACAATCATGATCAGATGGATATTTTGGTCGTAATCATTTTCGGAAGAATTGGGGTGGGGGATGGTTCTTGGGAGTAGGGATGAACGAAGATGACGGAGCGCTTTTCTTCTTCTCAAGGTCATATATTGTAACGAACTGATTTTCTCTAATTCCTCCTTCCTATCATCAAGGGCCTTAGTTTCCGGAATAAGAAAAGGGCCGTCATAGGTAGAAGACCTCCAGACGACATTATTGTGATACCCTCAAAGGACGATTTTTGGAACTTAATCGAATGGAAGATATGTGATATCCTCAAAGATGGTTCTTGCAAAAGTTTTTAAAATGGAAGACGCTGTGATATTTTCGACAGATGGTTTTTTTGGCATTTTCCCGAGTTGAAAGTTAACACACATTTTTTTGGGAGAACTTCTTTCAAATTTTGCGGAAGTCCTCGAAAGATGGTTATTTTGAGCTCCCTTAAATAGAGGATATCGTGCTACTCTTAACAGGTGGTTTTTTAAATAGAGGATTTTGTGAGAAATAATGGAAGATTCGTCCTTTAAGAAACTTTCACACAAACCATAAATCGAGGGTTTCACCATATCCTCTGTTTGAAAAAGTTAAAAAATAAATAATTAAATTAACTATCCGTTAAGAGTATTGCAATATCTTCAAGAACCCATTTTTAAACTGGAATTTTACGATTCAAAGATGAAAATTGATTGTCCAAAAAATACAAATGAGTTTTCTTTATTATTTTTTTTTTTTTGGAATCCGACAAATTCTTCGGCGAGACTCCAATGTCACTACGCTCATAGAATAATAAATTTTTATTTTGTCCACAAAGCCCAAATTCAACCTTGAATGATTTGCAAGAGGTTCTGATAAACTCAGAGAAATAATTAATGACAATCATCCTGCCGTTACTCCATTTTTACGCTTTCCCTTCTTGAACTTGACTTTTATCGAATTTCCGGTTCAGCAGTTTTCATTTGGCAGCTTCCAACTTGAAGATTTCAAGTTTTTAAATATAGTAATTACATAAATTAGGGAGTTAAGTAGCCGTGACGGTATTCATGGAACCGTTATTTAAGATACAAAAAAATTAGGCAGTTTTCGGATATCCGTTGTCAAATAAAATAGCTGGAAAGTTTTCTATTGTACTTTCCATTGTATTTTTCATTTTGTTTTTTCTAAAGTGCAACTCTGTTGCACCCAGCTGGTTTCACTTATGAACCATTATTTAAGATGCAAAAAATTAGGCAGTTTTCGGATATTTGATGTCAAATAAAATAGCTGGAAAGTTTTCTATTGTACTTTCCATTGTGTTTTACATTTGTTTTTTCTAAAGTGCAACTCTGTTGCACCCAGCTGGTTTCACTTATAAACCGTTATTTAAGATGCCAAAAAATTAGGCAGTTTTCGGATATCCGATGTCAAATAAAATAGCTGGAAAGTTTTCTATTGTACTTTCCATTGTGTTTTACATTTGGTTTTTTCTAAAGTGCAACTCTCTGGCACCCAGCTGGTTTCACTTATAAACCGTTATTTAAGATGCAAAAAATTAGGCAGTTTTCGGATATCCGATGTCAAATAAAATAGCTGGAAAGTTTTCTATTGTACTTTCCAATGTATTTTTCATTTGGTTTTTCTAAAGTGCAACTCTGTTGCACCCAGCTGGTTTCACTTATAAGCCGTTATTTAAGATACAAAAAAATTAGGCAGATGTCAAATAAAATAGCTGGAAAGTTTTGTATTGTATTTTTCATTTGGTTTTTTTCCGAAGTGCAAATCTGTTAGACCCAGCTGGTTTTACTTATGTTAGTAAAGTTGGCCCTCAGAAAGGCTAGGGGGGAGGTGTTTTTTATAGCTGATTTTTGAGTTTTGAGACTGAAGAATTAAAAATTTTCTGTATAACCTGAGGATTTGAAGCCCTGAACCTGCGATCTTCCAGGAGCCGAAAGACATCCTTAGGATTTTTCGGGTCCCTAATTGCTTATTCGTGAAGGATTTTTGGAAGCTTTTCTTCAAGTAGATCCAAGGATAATGTCCTCATAATGATTCCAAGTGTTTATCCTCCAAAAAAATATTAAGAAAAAAAAGACGCGTGTAATAGGTGTTGAAAGAAAGGAAGGAACCCCGAACAGTGTCAATCCAGTCTCGTTACTCAAGCCAACCTTGAGGGTTGGTCACACTGAGTAATTTCCATTTGTTTGGGTCCTAAACCTCCACGTTTTTAACCCTCCCACTTTTTAGTATAAAAAGCAAGGGAGCTGATCGAGAGGTATCAGTTCACTTCTTGACCATAGAAATGGCTTTTCTTAAATTCGCCGTGAGTAGCGGAATGATATAAAAGTTTGAGTTTTAAAAATGTGATTTTAGGTCTTTTCGTGCCTCGTTGTCTACGCATTGGCGGAAGCTCCGAAACCAGCGAAAAGTGTCCAGCCTGAAAAAAGTTCGGATCTTAAAACCGATTCTAGTCACGGTTTAGGATATGGGCTTGGATATGGCTACGCTTATCCTTACCTCAGCCACTACGGCGGTCTAGGTTATGCCGGCTACGGCGGCGGTTATGGCGGCTATGGCGGACTTGCCAAATACGGCGTGCCAGTTTATAATTACGGCTATGGACTTGGGCACGGCGGTTATGGCGGTTATGCCGGCGTCGGACATGGTTCATACGCTCTCGGAGGACTCAGCGGATACTACGGTACTCACATTATAAAATATAAATTTTATTTATTTTTTCTTTATTTTAATAGGACACTATGGATACCCTTCATACGGAGGATACTATGGACACTCTGGCCTCCTTGGCGGATACTACGGTTAAAAAATTCCTCGATTTTACAGATGCCAAAATGATCAACCTGCTTTCAAAGTCTTCATATTTATTTTGTAAAATGTGTATTTTTTAATATACAAAAACAATTTATACAAAACGTTTTTGCTTATTTTTTATCATATGTTTATTTTTCCCAACTCCGCTAATCAAAACACAGCGATTCGACGACATAGTCAATTTACTGGACGTGAGAAAACGCGTTTTTGGGTATCTGGATCTATTTGAAAGAAGAAGAAAGAAGAAACTATTTGTTGACCGATTGACTTGAAAGGTACAGATCTTCAATATGACATAAGTAAATGCTAAAATTTCAAGTCGATAGCTTTACTGGGTGCTGAGTACTTCAAAAACGAAGTTTTTAGTTGCTATGCTCTTCTTTAGGTTACCAGGGCAATAGCCTCTCTCAAACGACGTGAAATTTTACCCAGACCTTCATTATCTATGAAAAAACCTGCAAACAAATATTAAGGAATTACTCGTTTTGTAATCATTAATCAGTAATAGGAGGTATTACTGAGTCTTTGGAAACCGATAAATAAAAGCTAACATTAGTTCAAATTGTGAATTCCAATGCCATTAGTGTTTTAAAGGGGAGAAGAGGTGTATTTACCCATTTGTTAATTCCCACAAAAAATTATCCAAAACGCCGGCCAGATTTTATTTGCCAAGAGACTTCTGAAAAAGGAAGAGAATCCGATTCTTTTGGGATTCCATTCTGAAAGAAAGTTATTGTATTACCGTCAAGATTTTTTGGAGATGCTCTTTCCACCGCTGCCACCAATTTGTATTGTGGGGTTTCTTTTAGGTTGATGATGAATAAGAATTAACCATTTTATTATGCTTTATTATTGCGGATTTTGGTGGCTGTACTGTAAATTCTTGACTCTAGCTCGACCTAAACTGTAACTGACTAAGCTCTTCGTCTCTTTTTGTCACCAAGGTGTCATCGATCCCCACCAATTTCTATAGGGTAATACCACTACACTTGTAACCAGATTTTTCGACGTTTTCTTCGCGTTTTTGGCCAGAAACCCGTGTTGTTTGCTGGATATTTCAGCCCAGAAAATCTCCTTTTTACACGATTTTTTCTCAGTCTTCTGTCAGGCGATTTCCACATACCTATTTTGGGGAAATAAAATTTTTTTTAAGCGTTCATCAATATCCTTTTTCCACTTTTTCGCGTGTTTTTTCTCCTCGAAATAAGTAGAGGGCCTTATCCCATTTTTAGTTTCTTGGAATCCTAAAAAACTAATACATAGATCTTTTGGAGGCTTGTGAATGGCCATTTGAAGGAAAATAGATTGAACAAAAAAGTCAAATAAAGAGACGAATAATTTATTTGTAATATTATAGTGCAGGTTAACAAAATATAACAGTTGCTACTATTTACTTTTAGCCTAAAAATATATTCAAATACATTTTTCAAATAAATCATTGGTAACGAGCTGGGTATGAAGGAAGTCCGCCAAAATATCCTAATCCATACCCATATCCTGGATAATCAGATCCTGAAAAAAATAAGAAAAATAATTTTTTATAAAATATGACCCAAAAATGAAGATAATATATCGTGAAGTTAGTTCTAACACCTCATTTTTTATCAATTTTGAGTTTGGCATTGTTTTTCATGGTAAATTTTGTGGTGAATCGAATTCCGTTGGTAGTTTAACCCTATTACCAACAGAAAATGAGTAGTTCACGATTTAGCCAACAGGTGATGCTTTGATTCCAATGAGAAATCAGTATTTTTACCCTCCTGATTACTTTGGAAAAATGAGAAAGTCGTTGTTAGAACTTACGCGACAATATAGTTTCTGAACAAAATAGAAGATGTACCTTCGTTTCCTTTCCCTCTTCCTAAAGATCCGAGACCGTCGACGTAGCTGTAAACGGGAATGTCGAAACCTAATCCGCCTCCTCCTCCTTGTCCGAAATTTGAGTACTCCATGCTGTAGTGCTGCCCTCCTGGACTGATATTTCCAATCTGGCCATAACTATTAAAATAACTTCCGCTCTCCTTCAAAGTCGGCTCACCAAACGATGAGCATATCAAACTAAATGCAATCTTTAAAATAAAAAAAAATTATCAGAGTTCTATAAAATCTTTATCAGGTATTTTTGGCTAAAGGAAGGTGGTTACTGGTAGCCTTGGGACGTTTAACTAAGATTTTTGGAGGTTGACATTATGGTATCAAAAAAAAAAAGAGGTTGATTTTTCAAAATTAGGGTCAAGGCCCGACATTTTTATTTTTAGTCAAAAATAAAAACTTACGATTGAAGCTGCCAAGCATCCCATATTGAACTATTAAAAATAGTTTTAATCTACTATTTATACTGAAATCAATTTGACCTTTTATCGAAAAAACGGCGTGAAAAAGGGGCGACCTTAAGCAACGCCGATTTCATGGAACATTATCATTTTTTTGTCGAAATTCCTTCAAAACATATTTTCACTCCTTTTTCTCACTTGATGTTGCTTAAAAAGTAATAAACGTTAATGATATTGCCTGAATATTTAAATTTTCAAACGGGGTTCCTTGAAAAGCACACCGTAAATCGTTTGAAGACAATGAGATTTATGCAAACAATTCTAATATTTTAACAAGTTTCCTCTTTAAGGGAAACCCGAGTGATTTGCTTAATGTAAACATTTTAAAACAAATGTTTTTCACCTTTTTCTATTCAATACAAGGTGATTCTTCTTGGGGTTTGATTGCGATCAAACTACTTTACAATTGTTTAAAACTTTTTATTTAGTTGCAAGTATACTTGAAGATTTAAAAAACCACTAAAGGCGCTTTTCTCTTGAGAAATACTCTAAAATGGTCTTTTTGGAAGAAAAAGGATGGAAAAGAGGAATTGATCTATCATAAAAAGGACTCAAAGATACAAGAAATTTAAATTCACTAAAATTGATACTAGTTAAATTGTTGTACATGATTGATTTCATCGTCATTCAAACGTGAGGAACAGGAGAGCAACTTTTTTCTTACATCTCGATATTTTCAAGGATTTTACCTTCCACCTTTTTATCTGATTATTATAGGTACTGCAAAATATTTATCTGATCCCACAGAAATTTGCTTAGATATTTTAACTTCCTCTAGAGTCATCGTGATACCCTCGAGCTTGGGTTTTATAGACCCTATCTTAAGTACTTGTTTGAACAGATTCCAACGAAAACTTCCTTAAAGAGAAGTAACAATATAAAGGAGGAAGTATAATAGGAGGGGAAGTATATGGGAGGGGAAGTATAACAGAGGGGGAAGTATAACGAAGAGGGAAGTATGTATATGTATAAGGGAACGAAAGTAAACGAAGGGAAGGAAAGTATAAAGAAGGGGAAGTATAATGGAGGGAGAAGTTTTTTTTTTTTTTTTGAAAAATTTTAATTTGCCCTTTTTTTTACTGAAAAATTTTCGAAAAAAGAACTTAGAAAATTTCTATACAGGGTGTCCGGAAACACATGGCAAGCGTCTGGGAGACCGTTAAAAAGTGGTTTTACGAAAAAAAGTTAAATGTAAACCCCCTTAATTTAAATCAAAGAATTTGATGGTGTAGTTTAAAATCCGCCTGGATATACAGGGTGTCCCAGACACAACCTAACTTCGTTATTTCAAATGAGAACCCCTATTTTTTATTTCAGATTCGTAATCTACGCAAAATTTCAAGTAGATTTAAGTACTCATATGACAATTTTGGACAACTTTTAAAAATGTCAAAATTTAGCGTTTTTTGCGCTAAAATCCGTTAAAATTGACCTAGGAGACTCGTTTTTTTTTAATTCCACTTATTTTTTCCCGAAGAATCCAACTGTCTCAAATTTGAGCATCTTCGCATTCAGCATCACGAGATTTCGTCGCTAATGGCCTTTTTTCAAGTTAGAACCCAAATTTTTAGTTCAGAAATGAAAATTAGCACTTGTTGAAAGGAATTTTTCTTTCGGACCACAAATTTTGAAAGAGCTACAGCGTCTTTTGTGTTTATGCATCAAAAATTAAAATTCCGTCAACAAATCGCTAATTTCCATTTTTTGAAGTATGGAATTTGGAGTTAAACTTGAAAAAAGGCCATTAGCGACGTAATCTCGTGATGCAGAATGCGAAGATACTCAAATTTGAGACAGTTGGATTCTTCGTGAAAAAATAAGTGGAATTAAAAAAAAACGAGTCTCCTAGGTCAATTTTAACGGATTTTAGCGCAAAAAACGCTAAATTTTGACATTTTTTAAAAGTTGTCCAAAATTGTCATATGAGTACTCAAATCTACTTGAAATTTTGCGTAGATTACGAATCTGAAATAAAAAATAGGGGTTCTCATTTGAAATAACGAAGTTAGGTTGTGTCTGGGACACCCTGTATATCCAGGCGGATTTTAAACTACACCATCAAATTCTTTGATTTAAATTAAGGGGGCTTACATTTAACTTTTTTTCGTAAAACCACTTTTTAACGCTCTCCCAGACGCTTGCCATGTGTTTCCGGACACCCTGTATAGTTTCTAAATAGAATAGTTCTAAAAAGTGTCAAGGTAGAAATAATGGGCTCTTTGGCCTACGGACGTGCCTCTCGTAATGCGTTGAAGTACGAAATTTCTTCCTATTAAAAAAATAATTAAAAAATGGCAATTTTTTACACCAAAAATTCGTAAAAAGTATAAGGAGTAATTGGTGAAAATTTGGTGAAAATCGGACCAACGGTTCGGCCGCAGCGAATTTTTTTAACATTTCAAACAGACATATCTCCGCCATTTTTTCGAAATTCAAAATCGCCCTCGTTAGTTTCTTCTTCACCGGCTAAAGAAATTTGGTGAAAATCGGTTGAAAACTGTGGCCGTAAAGTGTTCCTGAAAAAATGGACGGTCGGCCGGCCGGAACCACAGACAAAGTTGAGATCGGTATAGATCCATATTCGAATTTATCCTACGGGGCCTTGAAGAACCTTCCCCAAAAACCCGACGTGGAGGGTATCACAATAACTTCTTTAAGGAAGTTAAAAAATTATATAATGTGATCATTTACTTTTTTTGGAAAAAAAGTTACCTTGCGGTCGTTAGATTTTACGATTGGCTTACTTCGAAGGGGTCACGTAGTTGTCGTTTTTCAATGTCAATGCCATTTCTCACTTTGTCCATTCACCGGAGTAAGCAACCTATATAACCGCCCTTTTAAATACCGAGCGACATCAGTATCTTAACTACAACAAACCAGCTACACCGAAATGGCTCTCATCAAAATCATCGTAAGTTTTCTCTAGATGATAGGATTTCATAGGAATTTTTGTAGCTCGCTTTTTGTTTGGTTGCTGTGGCGTTCGCTGTGAAAGTCGAAGATAAAGAAGTGAACGGAGATCTGAATACTGATTCGTCTGTCGGTTTTGGCTACAGCTATGGAAACATCCATCCTTATGGAGGAATTGGCTTGTCGAAATTTCACGCTTACCCTCACGGCTATGGCTCTTACTACCCTGGATATGCTGGCTTCGGTTACCATAACGGTATTTTATCAAAATTATTAGTTGCGGCTTTCGCCATTCAATGGACAGAGTGGTTTGTAGTGACCACTGACCCACAGAGACAGCTGAACCTCCTCAGTTTTTGACCACCATCAAACTTAAATAACTTATTTTTCCAGGATACTACCCCGGATTTGCCGGTTACCCCTACGGACATGGCCACTACTACGGATATTAAACTTATTTCGGAATCACCTGACGACTTCTCTAGTAACTAGCAAATCTTTGACTAATAACTATAAATTAAATTCATGATAAAAAAATATTTTTTTCGGTTTTTAAACAAAATAAAGTACCTGAAATTGTAATTTTATGTAATCTATAAAAAAAATATATAACAAAGTACCTATATAACTAAAAAAATTTTTTTTTCAAAAATTCCCAAAATCCTAAAAATGGGACAAAATAAAAATAAAATGCATTTCAGCGTGTAAGAACGGTTTATAAAAGGACATTTTTTTAATGAAATGATTAATAAAGTTTAGTTTTTTAATCATCCAAAAGGTAGCGGTAGTCTCAATCTGTCAATTGCTCTTAAAACTCTTTACAATTTTACGCTAAAATAAAATTCATAATTATTATTTCCTCTTTTTTATTTAATGATGTCTAATTAGTCTGATAAGATGCTTATTAAGGGCCTAATTATTCTGGTGACAACATCAATTTGTCCGAGTTAATTGTGAAGGAAAAAAAAAAGAACCCACGGAAAATATTCGACCTTTGTCGGTACACAGGAAAAAAACATTTTTAACCCAAGATTAGAAAAAAAAGATAATTAAAATTTTTAAGTGAAAAAAATCATATAATTCCTTGAGATTTTCCATTTTATTTTTGGTGGTAGTAAACAAAAACACCAGGCTGACAGAATTTTTTCGATTTTGATGATGTAATATGAAAAAGAAAAGGGATTTAAAACAATTTTTCATGTAAAAAGATTGTTTTTGGGTAATTTTCATCGTTTAGATGAGGATGAGGAAGAAAATCTTTTTTTTTAGTCATAGAGCTAGAAATCCGCTTTTTTAAAATTGCTCGTCCATAACGTTTTCGTACGAGAGACCCGGAACGAGTATATAAATTGAACGCATTTCTCACCGAAGTCATTCTTAAGATGTTCTCAGTTTTGGCTTTTTGTGTCCTTTTGAGTTTGGCTTCGGCGGAGAAGACATCCGAAGACCAAGACGCTTCAGAAACGTTGGGATTGATGTTTCATCCTCACCACGGGCCTCTAGCTCATCACAGGTTCAAAAAACACCTCCAGGCTCTCTACCCGCTCGGCTACGCCATCGGTCTTGGCTTATCTCAACACGGAAATTTCGGACATTACGGCCCTGGAAACTTTGGAATTTTGGGAAATTACATGGCACAAGGGTTTCACGCCGGCGTCAGACATTACGGAGGAATTGGAGGATACGGTAAATTTTTTAAAAACCATCTATCACGGGTTTCACAATACATTTTTCTGTTTTAAGGAAGTATAAAAGAAGTTCTTTAATTAATTTTTATACACATAAAATAAGTTTTAAACTGGGTACTCAATAGACTCAAGGCCAATTAAAACAAAAATCTACCTAAAATGGTGAATTTTAAGGCGCTCCGGATAGAGTAAGCCCGCATCACACCTATGTCTTGCGTTCCTCGAACTTATTAAGATTTTTAACTTCCTTAAAGAAGTTATTGTAATACCCTCCACGTCGGGTTTTTGGGGAAGGGGGCCAATTAAAACAAAAATCTGCCTAAAAAAGGTGATTTTTAAGGCGCTCCGGTTAGAGTAAGCCCGCATTACACCTGTGTCTTGCGTTCCTCGAACTTTTTAAGATTTTTAACTTCCTCAAAGAAGTTATTGTGATACCCTCCACGTCGGGTTTTTGGGGAAGGGTCTTCCAGACCCCGGAGTTTCTTTTTGAATTCTGATATGGAGGGTGCTACAAAAGCTTCTATTTAAGGAGATTGCTTATTTATTTTTTCAGGTTTCCCATACCATCCGAGGATTGGCTACCCTGATTACAACTACTACGGATATCCTCAAGATTACAAATATTAAAATTATTTTGAAATAAACGATTTTCTCGATAATTTGTTTTTATTATACTCATAAACGTTAAGTTTTTCCCGGTTTGTCACGGACAATACGACGGAAGTCTTTGGCCAAAACTTCCCATGATTATTCACAAAATCGGGAAAAACGTAAAAGGTCAAAATATTATTAGCTTAACCTCTAAAATTGACAAATCGGGTCTTTCTTTTTAAAATTTAAAACAAGTTGAGGGATGGCAGGTTTGCCACTTTTGATTTTTTGACTTAATTAGTTAAAAAAGTGAAATCGTCCTCTATTTAAGTTTATTTATGTGCCCCTGAATATCTAAATGGCTGAAAAGCCCCTTTTATCCTCTACCTCTCTTCTGTTTCATTAACTTCGTGAGAGTTTCATTAGTCTCGATATTTTCACAGCTCTTCCGACTTTTGTATACCAACATGTGAATCTATTTGAGGCCAAACAATTGTTTAAAAGAAGAAACAGAGAGAGAGAAAAAACAAAGCGAAAAAAAAACATAGGTTGCGTAAAATGAAGAAGACCTAAGGTCGTTCTTGTCATGGCCGTTTTACTAGAAGAGGTGGTTTAGTATATAATAAGAACGGTCAAATTCCCTCATGTCAGTTCACACGGGAGAATGGATATCAAATTTATTGTAAGTACCTACTGGAAAAGGGATACTTTTAGCGGTTTCCCAGAAGACTTGGGTGATTTGAGTAGGGGGTTGGGAGTTTCAAAATTTGCTATTTGCTATTTTGTGTTTATGAGCCTCCCTTGAAGTAATCTACTCCTTCAAATAAAAGGAATCCTTCGGATTTCCCGCCGTTTTTTCATGTTTGCAACTGAGAATCTTAAGGGTTCCTCGAATGGAGGGCTCTCATTGGCTGATGTAAGCACAATCCTTGATTTTTACTTAAGTTAAGGGATGTTTAAGAGTTTAAGATACCCATTTGCTTAAGGAAAGGAGGGTTTCAAGGAACGCTTACAAATACGCTTTCTTTTTTAAGGTTTTGCCGTTTCTTTTGGCCGTCGCCGGGGCTGAAGATCTTCAAAAGTCTTATGAACTCAAAACTGAAAACTCATACGGCCTAGGGTACGCCTCACCTTTCGGATATGGCGGTTACTATAGTAACAGCTATTACGGCGACTACGACGACTACGACGGCTACTACGGGAGTTATGGAAGAGGAATAGGAAGTGGATATGGAGGTTACGGACGATATGGTGGATACGGTGGATATGGAGGTTATGGTGGATACGGGAACAGAAGAGGATATGGAAGATACGGAGGTTACGGATCTGGCCTAGGTGGATATGGGTCTGGCTACGGTGGATATGGGTCTGGATACGGTGGATATGGTTACGGTAAGCCTAATTTAAATGAAAAAACAGTCAAAAACTTGTTTTTTTCACTTTCAGATGATGACTACTACGGGGGATACGGTGGATACGGAGGATATGGTGGTTACGGAGGATATGGAGGTTATGGAGGTTATGGAGGCTATGGAGGATACGGAAGTTACGGTCGAGGATACCGAAGATACCCTGGATACTCAAGTAGTTACTACGGTGGACATTACCTAAAATAAATTTCGATACACAATATCGATTCTAAAAATTTCAAAGTTACCATTTTTGATACTTAAAATCGATTTTCTTGTAAATAAAACGTTTTGTGTTCAATATTTTTTCCTTCATCTACCACAATAGAGGAGGGGTGGTGGAAAACTTCCGCTATTTTAAAGCAGGTCTGCCAATCTCGTTCTTCAAATATACCTTTTGGAGGGGCGTTGATTGTCTTCCTGTCCTTAACAGTAAAGTAAAAAATTTGAGGTGGCGCTAAGTCGGAACCGTAGGGAACCACTAATGTGGAGATGACCACCGCTAAATTTATGTTAGTCAGAGTCCCTGACCACTGACCCATAGTGGAAGAATTCACAAAGTGTGCATTCCAGACAAAAACGACCAGTTTGTCAGAGTCCTTAATTGCTTGTACCTCCCCAAATATCCCTTATGGAGGGGCGTTGATTGTCTACTTATCTTTAATAGACAAAGCAAAAAATTTGAGGGTGGCGCTAAGTCGGAACCATAGGAAACCACTAATGTGGAGGTGACCACCGCTAAATGTATGTTAGTCAGAGTCCCTGACCACTGACCCATATGGGCAGGATTCACAAAGTGTGCATTCCAGTTCGTCAGAATCCTTAATTGCTTACCCACAAATCCATAAACTATCGAAATTTCAACATTTTTTTTTTCCGTAGGCAGGCCTTTGGCCTTATGAATCAGCACAAAAAAATGGAATTTTTCCCAACTCTAGGAATAATTCATTAAGTAAACATGAGTCAAAAAACTAAGTGGATTTTTTTTCTCTTTCATTTGAAACATTCCATAAACGTATTTTTTAAGCAAACAGGTGGGGTCGTTATTTGCCAAAATCGTTTGTTCAACTCCTGAAAAATATTAATTAACACATTTTAAAGCCTAGAGCTTAAAAGACGTTTTTCCGAGCATTAAGATCGGCTTCTAAAAGGACATTTTTAATAAAAAATTATGGTTTTTAAGATTTCTAAAAGGTTTTCATACCTTAACCTCAAATAATTCTTAAAAAACGACCTTTTTTTTTGTACTTTGTGAGCGAGTCAGCCTTGGGAAAAATAAATGAACTCGCCCTATTCAATAGAAAAATAACAAAGACTCTCATAATTTAGCCTCTTTAAAATTTGCATAACGCATACTTACAACCTATTTAGATATAACCAAAAAAATTATGAAAATACTCTTTGGTCTTCCAAAAACAAAAAAAAAGCGCTTTAAAATATTGCAAAATAATTTATTTATTGTTTTTTACATAATATTGTGTACAATTAATTGTTTAACCATAGTAATGTCCGTAACTGGGGTAACCATAGCCGAATCCGTAGCTGTTACCGTAATAACTGTGTCCATATCCATAATTATATTTAGGGTAGGAGCCGTAATAGCCTAAAATAAAATTTTTAGAGATATTTCATTGTTGTCACCAAGGGGAGCTTTGAAAACGAGGTCCAAAACCCCGAAAAGAAATATTGAAATACTTACTATATCCGAGGGTGTATGGTTTGTAGTAGTAACTGCTAGGGTAGTAATACGAGCTGTAGCCCAGTCCTCCGAGGCCATACCCTGCATATCCTAATCCATAGGTGCTGTCTGTCTCCAGGTCTGCGGCCTTTTTCGGAGAGGGTTCCGCCAAAGCGAAAGCGAAGAGGCAAAACGCGACCTAAACACAAAAAATCACATAAATATCACTTTTCATCTTAAGTTTTAGCCATACAATTATTTTAGTATTCATGGTAAGACGGTGGTGGACTGTCCGTTCAGGAGGTTCTCCCGTCTTTTATATCTTGAAGTCTTCGGAAAGGCCATGACAACATCCACACCTTCAGAAATGTTTTTTTTTTTTTCAGGATAATTATTCTTTTATATTTTTATCTTTATTTTAATTGGAGATTGATATTTCCGTGACGCGTCGAAGATAATCATTCGCCGGGAACGTCAAAAAGAAAATGTCAAAAAAAAAAAACAATTATTGTTAATTAATCTTTTGTTTGCAGTTTTTTTTCCGATAAAACCGACTCTTCGTGTGTTATGAACTCTCACGGTTGTTTCTTAAAATAATGAAAAGTGGAACTTAGAGTCAGAAGTTGCGTTTATTTTACACTTCGACTTTCAATGGATTAACGCGAGTTTTTAATGAATTTTCGATGAAAAACCTCGTTTTACAGTGTTTTGGTGAGTTTTCCTCGGATTTTCGACCAAGAATCCCTTTTTACTTCTGTAAAGAAGTTATTGTGATACCCTCCACGTCGGATAGATTTAGTACGGAGAAATTTCATACTTCAACCCATTACGAGAGGCACATCCGTAGGCCAAAGAGTCCATTATTTCTACCTTGTCACTAAAAAAAAAGGAACTTAAAAAATTTTTCAGAAAAAAAAGGGCTTTAAAAAAGAAAACCCGGAAATTTTTTCGAAAAAACAAACTTGGAAAATTTTTCGAAAACAAAAAAAACTTCCCCCTCCGTTATACTTCCCCTCCTTATACTTCCCCTCCGTTATACTTTACGTATACTTCCCTTCCCTTATACATCCCCCTCTGATATACTACCCCCTCCGTTATACTTCTCCCTCTGATATACTTCCCCCTCCGTTATACTTCCCCTCTAATATACATCCCCCTCCGTTATACTTCCCCCTCTAATATACATCCCCCTCCGTTATACTTCCCCTCCGTTATACTTCCCCTCCCATAATATACTTCCCCCTCCTATATTGTTACTTCTCTTTAAGGAAGTTTTCGTTAGAAGCTTTTCAAACTAGTACTTTTGTGACGATTTTCACGGGTTACTCATTCTTTTGACCTAGAAACTTCTTTTTGCAAGATTTTTGAGGCTAATTAAAAAATGTTTATGATTCTACATTACGAAGCTTTTAACGTGCGAATATAATAAGCGCTTTGGCGAAAAAAAGTTAATTAATGTCTTACCGGAAGTCATATTTTTCCAAAGAAAACTTTTTGCATTATTTCATCTCTTCATTCGTCACATTGGTCCTTGACTTTTGACAAGGTTCAACCGTTGAATTTCACCGTAATTGGCCGGAAAATGAAGACATCTGCTCTCCGAAATCGATAATTATTATGAGAAGGAAGGATTCTTTTTCTTTTTGTCTTGTAAATGTCGTGTTTGTCGTATGTGTCGGTCAATGCCGCCTTCACCGTGAAGAGGTGGACGCCCAACAGTATAAAAACCCCTCCAGGTTTTAAACCCAAAATCAGTCATAAGCCACCTACTCATCTTCAACCAACAAAAAAACTATGAACTCCAAAGTCTTAGTGAGTACCCGGAATTTTTATTAATAAAAACCGTTCTTTTTTTAAGAAAGAAAAAAATTAGTTAAATCAAAAATTTATGAAATAAAGTCACTTTTGTCAAGAGTACAATAAAAAATTGAGAAATCTTGTATTATTTATTTTAAAATTGAGAAATTTAAAAAAATTTCTAATTTTTTCTAATACATGACTAATTTTTGTTTAGGTCGCCTTTTTTGCCTTTTGGCACTGACCTTCGCTGAGGAGAAGAAAAGTGAAAATCTTAAAGCCGAAAACACTTTCGGCTTCGGCTACTCACTCGGCGGATTCGGCGGTCTCGGCTACGGTTATGGTGGATTTTACCCCGGTTCTTACGGATACGGTGATAAATCATTATTTTCTTTATAAAAATAATATAATAATTAATAACATTTTTTAAGGCTATGGAGGATACCCGAGATCATACTATGGATCCTATGGATCCTTTGGATACCCTGGGTACGGTTTTGGATATTATGGTTAAAATCTTCTCGAACATCTCTCTGTAAATATCTAAAATGTACAAATAAAATGTTTACCTAATTTTTTTTTATTTAATCAACATGTAGACATTTGTCCCAACCTCTAAGTTTGAAACAATGAAAGTCAATTTAGGTAGAATTGACATGTACTTTAAATTGCGGTAAGGCAACATCCGCTTTTAGGATGGTACTTAAACATTTTCATGTCGTAATCGTGATGTTTAAAAGCTGAAAAAAGTTTTAAGGCTCTACGTAGTCAAGGAGACAGCAATTATTAATATGGGGTCTTCCTGACCCCAATAAAATGCTAAATGATATAATAATTTCTCTAATTTTCAGTGACTCTAGTTTCGGTAATATTTAAATGAAGACCAATAGTGGAGGAAGGTACCAAGGTGGTGCGATGGTGGCTCTATCTTTTGGGGAACCACGGCAACTGTGATTAGAATTCTCTGTTCCTTGTATCCATGATATCCCTCTAATAGCTTTGTTCCAACCGCAGGTTAAGATAGTGAAACTCCCGGAGCAGATGGATTTGCATGATGTCTAAGTCCTTCTGCGCATGCTCAGGAGTTTCAAACTTTGGTTGGAACAAAGCTAATATTGTCATTTCTTCCACCGTACTTTAAACCCTTTAATTTTTTAATAGGATAACAAGAAGAAAGACAAACGAAAAAGCGTCTTGAAAGTTTGTTATTTTGGGTTCAAATCCCAAGGTTAGCCAATTTTCTTTTGCCACTTAAAAAAGTTGAAAATATTTTTTTAATCTATGGTTACTTTTAACTGATTCAATTCTAATTTCCGATTAGTGAAAATTGGGGTTTTTCTGTTGAGGCAATCTTGGGGGGGAAAAATGTTTTCTACCCTTTTTCCAAAAATTCCTTCAACATAATTTCCCTACTTTCCTATTTTTCTCTTTTCGTGCTCTATTTAGTAAACAATAGTTGTTTACATTGTTTTTCTAATTTTAAATAGTTCTTGCACCCCCACCACATTTTAGTTTATAAAAGCCTGACAATTATGTTCAAAACTTAAAAATGCACGCAGAAGAAATAATTGTAAGTTGGTTTATTATTTGAAGCTAAGCTATTTTTTTAAAATAAGTTTTGTTTATTCCTTTTGGCCCTCTGTTCCGCTTACGAGCAACGTTTTCGGACGCGGAGGCAATCACATCACGGCCGCCTTTGTAATATCTTCGGCGTTCCTCGGGGACGAAGACGCGATTTTTATCGCGAAGGCCCTGGACACTATGGAATCGGTAATTTTTAACGAACAGACAAAAGACATTAAATATCATTTTCAGGTTACAATTTAGGATATGATGGATTAGATCAAGGATTAGGCTTCGAAGAATATATTGCGTCATAATCTGTAAAACTTGTAAAAATTATCAATATACTAAGTAAAATTGTTGTCTTTTTTATGAGGAAATCATATGAAAACCATAGTACGGGCGAGGCTGCAAGGTCGACGGTTGCACAATAGCTGTGATGGTAATTTTATTAATTAACGACATCAAGGGAAGGAGAAGGTGGAAATCGCGAGGAGGTAAACGATGGGCGCGGTGGTTCCGGAGCCAATGAAAATGACGATTGAAAAGCGTATTAACAACTTTTTTTAATGATCGCATTCCGTCGGAAAAACGATTTTTATTCATTATTTTATGGCTAAGGCCAAAGCGGACGTTTAGCATTTGACAGGATGACTAATGATATTATGGTAACTGATAAAGATGGAATTTTTCGTCCCTTCTAGTGCTTTTAAAACTGATCTGATAATATTATGAAAATTTATTTCTTCTCATTTTGGGAAAATTAAGTCGTGGACCTTCGTGGGTCGGTGATCAGGGACTCTGACCTACCGATGATGTGGTGGCCACTAGGCTTAGGACTGTTTATGGGCTTTTGTCATACTTGGTCCTCGTCTGGCAACTATTCTGTTGTGAATCCCAACTCCGTGGGTGAGTGATCATGGACTCTGACTTTAGAAAGCCGTGGTGATTGTGGATTTGGGAAAACAAAATTATCCTCGTGGACCTTCGTGGGTCAGTGATCAGGGACTCTGACCTACCTATTATGTGGTGGCCACTAGACTTAGGACTGTTTATGGGCTTTTGACATACTTTTTTCTAGTCTGGAAACTCTTCTATTGTAAAGCCCAACTCCGAGGGTGAGTGATCACGAGCTCTGAACTACCAACCAAGGTGATCGTCGAGTTAACACTGTTTCTGGCCTTTTCCAATAGGTGGATCTCGGCAGCAACTATTCCATTGTAAAGTCCCTTTCCGTGGGTCATCATGGATTCTGACTTTAGAACGCCGTGGTGATCGTGGATATGGGAAAACACAATTATCTTCGTGGACCTTCGTGGGTCGGTGATCAGGGACTCTGACCTACCTATTATGTGGTGGCCACTAGACTTAGGACTGTTTATGGGCTTTTGCCATACTTTTTTCTAGTCTGGAAACTCTTCTATTGTAAAGCCCAACTCCGAGGGTGAGTGATCACGAGCTCTGAACTACCAACCAAGGTGATCGTCGAGTTAACACTGTTTCTGGCCTTTTTAATACTTGGATCTCGGCAGCAACTATTCCATTGTAAAGCCCCACTCCGTGGATGAGTGATCAAGGACTCTGACTTTCGAACACCGTGGTGATCGTGGATTTGGGAAAATAAAATTATCTTCGTGGACCTTCGTGGGTCGGTGATCAGGGACTCTGACATACCTTTTGCATGGTGGCCATTAGACTTAGTACGGGCTTTTGTCATACTTTTTCTCGTCTGGCAACTCTTCTATTGTAAAGCCCAACTCCGAGGGTGAGTGATCATGGACTCTGACTTTCGAACACCGTGGTGATCGTGGACTTAAGAAATTTTATTAGCCGTTGTAATACGTGGATCTTGCCTGACAACTCTCCGACTGCCTTGAGGGTGAGTGATCGAGGACTCTGACTTACATATTACATGGTAGACTGTTGGCTTTTGCAATACGTGGATCTCGCCTGGCAACTCTTCTATTTTAAAGCCCGATTCCCTGGGTCAGTTATCAAGGACTCGGACCTACCTGGGTGTCGTGTATTTTATATGGGGAAAAACAGCAGTTGAACCCCGGATTCCTCTATTGCGAATTAAAGACTGCTGGAAGCCATAATTGGCAAGACTGTCTGAATTAATCTTGGGGTAGCAACAGACTTCCTGGTCTTTAGGAAAAACGAAGGATCTAGACCAAGATTACAAAATCAATTTTGTCCGCCACTGTTTCCAAATCGGTGTAAAAAGGTCGAAATGTGTCCGCCATTCATAGTTTAACGTGAGTCCGTCCTTGCATTCTGTTTAGACCCCAGCTAATCATCTATATAAGTCAATATAGGAGATCTTCCTCATCACTTTCAAAAAAGCATCTCAACATGAACCAATTCTGGGTCGTAAGTGCCGGTAAAAATAAACTTTTTTTTGTAAATCTTTGTTTAGTTTTTAGCTCTTGTCGTCGCTGTTTCATGTGACAAAAAAATGACAGAAAAGCCAGCTTTGGATGTCGCCAAAAACCACGATTCCGTCGACCATCATCACTTCCCGGCCAAAATCGAACAACTTTTACCTCCTAAAAAAGAAGACAAGCCAAACAAAGATTTAAAACAATCAGAATCCATCGGATTAGGATTTTACGCTGGATTACCCATTTCTTATGGATACTACCCTTACTACCCATACTACAGAAGGCCTTATTACGGTAAGATTTTTATTTTAAAACAAAAAAAATAACGATTATGAAATCAATCCATTAAGCATAAAACCACAAAACCTCAAATGTTCAATGAAAATCTGAAAAACCAGAATTTTGTTTTTTTCGCACGTGTTTCGCGTGAGGGAATGTCAAGACTTTAACTTTATTAAGGTATGGATGACATCATTTTATTCAATGATAGTTCGGAAAATTGTTTCCTATTAGAGATCCGCCGTTGAATAAAAATTTGCATAACATCCACATTCTCGTTTTTTCCATTTAAATTCTGCGAACAAAGAAGTAACGATTTTAACGTCTCTATCGACTTTTTTTAATTTAGAAAAGGGATCTTAAAGTCCATTTTTTCGACTAAAAAAATTAGGCAAAAGTGGGATTTGAACCTACAACGCCTATCTCGTAAATCGTCAAAGCCAAAGGTTTCCATGTTGTAGTTTGGTTAGAGTCCTTGATCATCGATCCACGGAGGCTGATATATCGACAAAATGACTACCTTCAATCATTTTTATGATGAGCCTAAAATGGTTCTGTCGACAAGCTATGAAAATATTAACCAAATTTTTTTTTTTTTAGGATATTATGGAGTTTACCCAAGATTTGGATTTAGAGCGTATGGAGCAGTTCCTGTCATCGGTGGAGGAGTCGTCATTGGTTGAAAAAATTTGAATTTATTTTTCATAATATTTTATACTCTTAAAAACTAAAATAAATTATTTAATTTTAATTTTCTCTTTTAAAACCTTAAGGCAGAGGAGACGTAGGGAGCAAAATAGTCCTTACACTCATTTAATCCCACCATTGACGAACCGACCGATTTCCTTACTACACGACCTATTCCCTTACTAACCGACCGGTTTCCTTACTAATCGTGCGGCTTCTTTACGAACCGAACGATTTCCTTACTACACGATCGGTTTCCTTACTAACCGACCGGTTTCCTTACTACACGACCTATTTCCTTACTAACCGACCGGTTTCCTTACTAATCGAGCGGCTTCTTTGACGAACCGAAGGGCTTCTTTGACGAACTGACCGATTTCCTTACTACATGATCGGTTTCCTTACTACCCGACCGGTTTTCTTACTAATCGAGCGGCTTCTTTGACGAACCGACCGATTTCCTTACTACACGACCGATTTCCTTACTACACGATCGGTTTCCTTACTAACCGACCGGTTTCCTTACTAATCGAGCGGCTTCTTTGACGAACCGACCGATTTCCTTACTACACTACCGATTTCCTTACTACACGACCGATTTCCTTACTACACGACCTATTTCCTTACTAACCGACCGGTTTCCTTACTAATCGACCGGTTTCCTTACTAATCGAGCGGCTTCTTTGACGAACCGAAGGGCTTCTTTGTCGAACCGAAGGGCTTCTTTGACGAACTGACCGATTTCCTTACTAAGCGACCGGTTTCCTTACTAATCGAGCGGCTTCTTTGACGAACCAAAGGGCTTCTTTGACGATCCGACCGATTTCCTTACTACACGATCGGTTTCCTTTATCGACCTTATCGAATTAAAATAAAATTAGGGTTCCCCTGTATAAAAGCCCCCATTAAACGGCATTTTGATTCTAGGGACTTCGGCTCTCAGGAGCGCGAGACTTTTAACTGTCCTAAATGACCGATACGCATGATTTCGGCGTTCCCATGGTGGGTCAAGGCCGACAAACTGCGACAAAAAAAACTTAATATTCGTGTTTTAACCCGAAAAATGGTTATTTCTGAATATATTATTAATAATATTAATTATCTAATTAACGTATAACGGCCGTGAAGTCACACCCGGGTCGCGTTTAGATATTTTACAGAAGATAGTTTCGCTCGGGTCACTCTTAGGCCTTTTAATAGGTCATGGGCTTGTTTATAGTCACATTTTAACCTCATTTATAGAGTTTTGTTTGAATGGAGATCCTTTTTTTATGAAAGATATTAGTACATGGAGTGTTTCTCAATGAATACACGTCGTAAGGATGAAAAGATAGGCGATAGATATTCAACTCAAGTGTATAAAAAGAGCCACTTGTCTTTTTTTATGATCAAGGATACCCGATTAAAATGACGAAGTACGTTTGTTAAATACCTTTTGTTTTTCCAATTTTCCCCCCAAAATTCAAGATAAAGTACTTGTTTGAAGAGCTTCCAACGAAAACTTCCTTAAAGAGAAGTAACAATATAGGAGGGGGATGTATAACGGAGGGGACGTACTGCGGAGGGGGAAGTATATGGGAACGAAAGTATAACGAAAGGGAAAGTATGAAGGACTGGGAAGTATAATGGAGAGGTAGTATAAGGGAAGGGGAAGTTTTTTTGTCCGAAAAATTTTCCAAGTCTCAAGGTAGAAATAATGGCCTACAGATATGCCTCTCGTAATGGGTAGAAGCATGAAATTTCTCCCTACTTAAAAAAATAATAATTAAAAAGTGGCAATTTTTTTACACCAAAAATTCGTAATTAATATAAGGAGTAATTGGTGAAAATTTGGTGAAAATCGGACCAACGGTTCGGCCGCAGGGAATTTTTTAAAATTTCAAACAGACATATCCCCGCCATTTTATCAAAATTCAAAAACTCTTCACCGGCTAAAAAAATTTCTGTGAAAATTTGGTGAAAATCGTATGAAAAGTGTGGCCGTAAAGTGTTCCGGAAAAAATGCTACGGCCGGACGGCGATCTATGAGAATTATTTGAAATTTTCCCCGTCATTTTATTATGAAAACTTTAAGCTTAAAACTTTTGAAAGCTCAGAAAAATGAAATGAAAAACTTTTTCAAAAAAGCTCTAAACTTAAAATTTTCATAGATGCGTCTTTCGGGGCTTAACAATCCACAAAAAAGTTGTGCTCTGTGAGATCATTAGTTCTCGAGATATTTAGGTTTGTGTGAAAAAAGAAAAACCCCTGCCAGACAAGTTTTTTTTTGTAAAAAATGCATTTTTCAACGCTCATTTATGATGAGGAAGATTTATGGATATTCCAAATAATTGAGGAAATAAAAAATGAATGATGCCTTTTGTTCGGAATTGGCAACGACTGACAAGTGACAACCTTGCCTTATAAATTCAATTATTCGATCTATTTCGGTCTTAAAACATTCCTCCTTCGATAAGTGATATGAATGGGGAGTAGAGGTGTAGGTGTGAGCGGGGTTGCATAATTACGTCCTTGCGAGAGGCGGCTCATCCTATATAAGACGGACAATACATTATAATCGTACAATCTGCTGCAGATAGCGATACCAACAACTACCGAAATGTTCAAAAGCGTATGTAACCACTGACTTAAAAAAATAGAATTAAATTTTTTTTTTCAGATTCTTGTGTTTGCTCTTTGCTTCATTGCCTTCACTTTGGCGCTGCCAGCACCGCCGAAGGACCTGAAAGAACCGAAAGATCTCCAGACCGATTCATCCTATGGGATCGCATACGCTGGATACCCTTACTTGGGATACACCTATGGAACCTACCCATACTATGGATTAAGTTACGGTAAATTTGTTTATCAAACCCTTCATCATTTTCATAAGCAAAAATCATCAATTTGGGTTAAATTGTGTACAGCTTTGAGGATACATCCGGAAGAGCAATAAACGCCAGTTTTACCCAATATTAACTTACTTAAAGAAGTTATTGTTATGCCCTCCATAGCGAGTTTTTGGGGAAGGGTCTTCCAGACGTAATGGTCGTAATTGATCTATACCCATCTCAACTTTGCCTGTGGTTCCGGCCTGCCGGCGGGCACTTGCTTTGGTCTTCTGATACAGAAACACCCCTTTCGCCCAAAGGCACTTATCCATCATATTGTACCTTAAAAAGCACTTGTTTTCGATATTTTAATCACCCCTTTTACTGGAATTTTGGGCTTTCCCTAATCTTCTGTTTTACCATCAAATTCCTTCATTTCTTGATCTGCAGACCTTCCTTTAACCCTCGTTTTTTGGTAATTTTCTTAGTTTTTCAGCCGATAACCATTATTCATCTATTTTTAGGGCTTTCTTTTTCACAATCTTCTTGTCAAAAATATCAGTTATACCAAAATTTAGATCTTTTTTTTCAAATCTCCTTTTGTGCCAAAATTTTCGATAATTTTCCTTAATCTTCTGGTTGAAAAATACTGCTTTCTCTATATTTTAGGGCGTTTTTTACAAGTTTTCAATCGTTTTCCTTTCAAAGATCCTCCCCCATAAAATACAAAATCGTCTTTACTAACAGCACCAAATAATTAATTTCTTAAGTAAAGTAGACGTTTCAAGGAGAGAAAAAATGAATGAGAACTTAATGAATATTGCATAGGACGCAATTTGTAGTCAATGGTTCGGGAGACTGTCCCAAACCGTGTGACTTCATAATCTTTTATTTTCTTTTTCGTTCGGGGTTCCCAATACATAAATAGCCTAACGAAGACGTGATCGCGTGTACACCAAGGTTGATATAGATTCATTTAAATGCTTAACAGGAGCCTCCATCTTCAAGGACTCCATACTTCCTCTCCTAGTAACCGCTATTTCGAATAACCCAAAAATAAGCTAATTTTTCATTTTTTTTAGCATACCCGAGGTATTATTATGGATATCCAAGCTACTACATCTAAGAAACTCAGGTCACCGACGGTCTTTCATCATGCCAAAATATGAAATTATTGCTTTAACTGTACCATTACAATTATAATAAAAACTTATTTTACGCTTATTTAATTATTTTCATTAAATGATGTCGACCGAATCAAATCTATTGCATCAGCTGTTCCAAATTCTCATGCTTCTTTACTAGCCGTGAGAAATCAAATTTTAAAAAATCTACCTACCTGAAACTGTATATTGATTATGTAAGGATGGTTAAGGGGGATCATACCTCCGGAACATTTTGTTTCATACTCTAAAGATCGCAGCACTTTCGCCCCTAAAATTAGTTTCTTTATTTAAGCAATAAAAATCATTTTACAAAAGCTGTTTCAAATTCTCAATGCTTCTTTACTAGCCGTGCAGAATATCAAATAAATTTTAAAAAATCTACCTACCTGAAACTTTATATTGATTATGGTTATCAAATTTTAAAAAATCTACCTACCTGAATATTGATCATGTAAGGATGGTTAAGGGGGAACATTTTGTTTCATATGCAAAAGATCGCAGCACTTTCGCCCTAATATTAGTTTCCTATATTTAAGCACTAAAAATCATTGGACAAATTTTTACAAAAGCTCGTTCTCTTTATTTTGGGATTATCCACGCGGCACTGAGTGCCGTTTTTTCGAAAAAATGTTGACAGAAAAGAATCGGTTTTATGGGCAAAAATTATTATTTTAACATATAGGAAATTCAGGCGTTTTAATTTTTGGAATAAAAAAAATCTACCTTTTTGATTGTTTTAACTTTTATTTTCATTTCGCAATGTCTTTTAACTTCCTCAAAGAAGTTATTGTGATACCCTCCGAGGTACGTTCTCGGATTCATTGAGATGCAACATGACTTCATTAATAAACAGATATTCCATGAAACGTCGTGATTTTCGCAATTTCCTCACACGGTAAGCTACAAAGTATTGAATGTTTTCGGATCCCCAAGGTTTTTTTCAAGTTTTTTTTCGAAAATGGCGAAGAAAAAAAAGCAAACAAAGGATTATGTAATTTAGTCCAGATTCTTTCGAGATAATCCACCCGAAGCCGTAAAAGACGGAGATAATTAAGGAAGCAAATTTTTTTTGTTGAACATCGTCAACGAAGCATTAACAATTTTCCCTTGACCTAGACCATCTTTGAACAACTCGGTATAAAAATGAAAATGTAAACTCCCAGACTTCATTAGTTTGAAACCTCGCAATGGCTTCATACGTCGTATTTTTCGTAAGTTTTTATTTTTATTAGGCTTTGACCATGAATTTAGGTAGCCTTTAATTTTTTTACCCATTCTTTTGGCCAACAAACACCTTTTTAACAGTTTTTGGTCTATGAAAAAAATCATTTTACCCGTTTTTCGGGCTTTGGTTGCTCTGCCCTGAAATCTTATTTTTACAAGATTTTTGTTTTCCCATTTTTTTTCTCATGCTAAAAGTTTGCTTTAGGTTTTGGCTTTCTTAGCTGCGACGGCGACTTCCAGCCCTGCTACGGCTACAGCTACGGCTTCTCCACACCATATTCCTACAGCCACTCTCAACTCATATCCCACCCGTCGCCTTACTACTACGTTCCATATGGTACATAAAAAGGTTTTAAAAAAGTTTTTTTTAAAAATAATTTTTTTTAGTTTACAAAAATCTCTACGACGACGTTTACCCAGGCTATGGTTCTTATTACTACGATTACCCATATTCTTACTACTAAAATGATATTTTTTATCTTGTATAAATAAAACGTGATGAATAAATTTTTCTATTTTTCCATCTCATCAAACTATTCAAATAAACACACTAATTAGATAATCGTTGTTAGATGAATTTTTCGCCCCTTGCACCAAGATATCAAATTGATTAAATTGAAATTTAAACATTTGAATAATGAGAATATAAAGGGAAGGTTTTGACGTAAATCTTTCTTTTTAAAAATGAGTTCGCAAGTAGTAGTGAGTTATTGTTTTTCCCATTTTGAAAAAAAAATTGACCGTTTTATTTTTAGCTTGCTTTCACTTTTGTGATCGCGATTATGACGTCACTGATGATCATAATGCTTTGCTACGTCACCTACCACGAAATCGGACATCATAACTGCGACTGCAGAAACGCAACCCTAAACAGAAGTTTTCTCAAATGGTTTTTTTAGCTTTAAAAAGATAGGGAAAGAGACACAAAGACTGATTATGATAAAAATAGAATGTTAAGTAGAAATAAAATTAGTTTCTAATGTGTTTGTGGTTTGTGTGAAATCTCTGTATATATATCTCAAATCTATTCAGGACTACATTAGTGCGAAAAAAAAAATCGGCAGATACCATGATTGCTAAGGTAAGAAACTATAAAAATATTCCGTTAATAACAAATTCTAGGAAGGTTTCTTTCCTACGAAAGAATTCTTTTAGACTGAAACCTTTCGTCATAAAAAAATCTCATCATAATTTCAACATGATCTCGACATAAATTTTAAAAAATTTGTGCGTTTTCCTCCTATTTCATGACGACATTATGTTATGTTAAAATTATGACGAAAAGTTTTTATGTCTAAAACCAAATTCCCCAAATTTTGAAATTTATTTTTTCAGGTAATTTTGATGTTTGCCCTCGTCGCGGCGGCCACAGCGACTGTGACGATCGGTTTCGGAGGTCCATTGGGAGGCTTTTATTTCGGATCGGGCGGATTAGGAGCGTACGGTGGATTCGGAGGATATGGCGGATATGCAGGATACGGCGGTCTTGGATATTCAGGGTTTACTCCTTACCGTAAGAAAAATTTAAATTTTGAATGAATTTTTGGGGAATACAGTATTGCAGGTTTTTGGTTTTACGTACCATGGGATACTTTGAAAAAGATTTTTTCCAAAACTTGACGAGTGGAGTCATTTTTTTTCTTTTTTAAGATTCTCAATCTCAAATTAATTTTCCCAATTTTTTTTTTTAGCGTATGGATTTTATGGACCCGGATTTTATCGATTTTTCAGAAAATAAATATGGCCTGACTGTATCTCATCATGTATAATATATAAAATTATCGAGAACATAATATTTTCTTTTTTCCTTTAAAATCTTTTCTGGCTCTGAATCAACGGAACTCATTTTTTCTGGCTCAAAATATTAATTTTTAAAGCTTGTATTTGCTGCAAACATTATAGAAATAGTTGAAAAAGAAGTTTTGTCGTAAAAAAATTTGACTCAATTTACGAACGGTCGAAAATCATGGTTTTCCCGATGACTTTCGAGTAATGAACTCATACTAGGGAAATTGAAAGCGCTCTCTGTTGGCATACTTGGCAAATTCTCGCTTCCAAATAATTCTTCAAGATAGCGCCAGCTTTTGTTTTGACAAGGAGCCTGGAATGGCATAATTGTACTACGATAAAAAAAAGGATTTTTGCAAGTAATGCACAAATTTTAAGTACTGTAAGTCACTTGGATGTCTGGAGGTGAGCCAGACAGGACTTCCTAAAAAAACTAGATGAATGATGACTCCTTGGCTGAAAAGGGGTGAGGATTATCGACATTGGCTTGGTGAAAAAGAGAATTTTCCGGAATATTTGGCGAATTGTTGAACGGAAATGAGAGGTTTTCAGGAAAAAACGGGGGCACACATCTCATCCGAGAGTTTCTCGTCCTACTGTCTTCTCGTCCTAAAACTAACGAACAAAAACTGCTGCGTCGGAGAAATGCGGCAGCGTTCCACCCCAGCAAGTCACGAGGATCAGCTCGTTTTATGACACAAGGGGGTTAATTTTTTCCTCTCGCGAGGATTTGCTCACCCTGCAGGCGGCCCTAGGATGGATGATGCTCGGTAGGCGCAAAAAGGAGTTTAAAATTTGCTGGCGTGGACGCAGCAATTTTTGTACGTTAGTTTTAGGACGAGAAGACAGTAGGACGAGAATCCTTTCGCATGAGAATACATTACATATAATTTTAAGTAATTTTTTATTTCACACATATTTTTAGGACGAGAAGACATTAGGACGAGATACTTTAGGATGAGAATACTTTCGGACGAGATGTAGGCACTCGAAAAAACTAGTGACGATGGCGAAGGCCAGTCTTGATAGCTTAACGAAGATTAAAGGACCGATTTCTGAAAACCATCCATCACGAGTATCACAAAAAATGTTTTATGTTCAAAAATGATTTTAGGAAGCCAAGAATTCAGCGAATTTTCTACTAAAAAAAAGTTTTTTTTTTCTTCTCTCTTTTGGTGACATAATAATTTTGCCCCTGACGCTCCTTAAATATTCAACTCTTCAAAAGAACACCGCGGCCGCCTTGTAATAAAATTAATTACCTACAACGAATTGAACAATAATTTTTTTATTATTTTCCTCCTTTTATTTTCCAGTAAAAATTATACGATATGCGTCGCTGAACACGTTACAACCTATCGGAACGACGTTAAGTACAAATTAATTTTGAGCCATTTCGAAAGAAAATAGTTTGGAAACCCAAAGAGGAAATATGCCTAAACCTTGTTATCCTGGCCAATTATTATAAACAGTTGCGCCAACCTCAAGGATTTGAATAAAAAAAAACATAATTACCAACGAAAGAAAAATTTATTTTTAAAAAATTGTAAGTAAATTATGTTTAAAAGAGTTTAAATGAAATAATAAGTCGTAATTATGAATCGCGGAAAAAAGAAAGTTGTGGCTGATGAAATTTTCACCATCTTGACCCTGAGTCCCATTGGTTTCCTTGTCCGCTTCTTTGGTCGACGCCGCGTTGTCCTCTATCTCCACCTTCAGATCTACCTCCTCCTAAAATTTTTATTATCATTTTTAATTATATGTTATTTCTTTTATTACTTCCTCCTTCGCTTCTAAACTGGACGTATCTGGAGGTGGCTCCGGGAATGGTCGCTTCGTATCCAACCATGGTCGGCTCGTCGATAAGTCTACCTCCGTATCTTCCATCAGACATTCCGCCGGCCGATCTTCCTCCGGACATTCGTTGACCCTGATCTTGCCACGACCCTGCATCATTCCTCCCTGGCGTCCCTGCATCATTCCACCCTGAGGTCCCTGCATCATTCCACCCTGACGTCCCTGCATTCCCTGGGACCATTGGGCATTCACCAAAGCCGCTCCCAAAACAACCAAAAACTAAAAAAAAGGACTTAAAAAATATTTTGCTACAATTTTTACTTACTACTGCAGTGTTCATTTCAGATGTGTGAATCTTCAACTGATGTCTTCCGCACAAAATCTTTTGGCTTATATACTCGAAGATCTGGCGAATGATCTAATATACAATTAAGCCCTAACCTTGAACCTGACTTGTACTATTCATAAACATATCTGTCTTTTTTTGTTTTTTAATACTTCAATCCTCAAAGGCCCTGCTTCGATTTCACACGTCACGGATGATAGCCTTTTTCACACACGAGCGAGCATTTTGTAAACATCCCACATGAATTATGGCTTGAAGACTTCCTAGTTAGCCCAACGGAAAAAATTCAATTAGGTGATTTCTTGAGCTCTAAGGTCATAGAAGTAGATCGGGCATCCAAACTTTTGTTTCACATCCCCTGAATTTAACTTTTATACCAAGAGTGTCTGCAGCAAAATTAAGACATGAGGTTACTGTACTTCACTGTGCTGTACTTGTAGGACTAAGAAGAATTAAGAGTTTGAATCAGCTGGATGTAATAGATTTGACTTCACGAATCCGGCATTTTTGGTAGAAATCTGGTGATGTTAAGACTGCCTTTTTTGCAGCTGTTTGATTGCATGAGAACTGAGGTTATTTTTAGACTACATTTCTATTAAGAAATGAGGTTACTGTACTTCACTGTGCTTGTCATACTTGTAGAACCAAGAAGAATTAAGAGTTTGAATCAGCTGGATGTAATAGTTTTGACTTCATGAATCCGGCATTTTTAGTAGAAATCAGGTGATGTTAAGGCTGCCTTTTTTTGCAGCTGTTTGGTTGCACGAGAACTGAGGTTACTTTTAGACTACATTTCTATTAAGAAATGAGGTTACTGTACTTCACTGTGCTTGTCATACTTGAAGGGACAACTAAGAAGAATTAAGAGTTTGAATCAGCTGGATGTAATAGTTTTGACTTCATGAATCCGGCATTTTTAGTAGAAATCAGGTGATGTTAAGACTGCCTTTTTTGCAGCTGTTTGGTTGCATGAGAACTGAGGTTACTTTTAGACTACATTTCTATTAAGAAATGAGGTTACTGTACTTCACTATGCTTGTCATATTTGTAGGGACAACTAAGAAGAATTAAGAGTTTGAATCAGCTGGATGTAATAGTTTTGACTTCATGAATCCGGCATTTTTGGTAGAAATCAGGTGATGTTAAGACTGCCTTTTTTTGCAGCTGTTTGTTGCATGAGAACTAGAAATTAATTTTTTCAATAATTAATCTTCATAAATCTTCATAAGAAGAATAATTAAGTGTTTGAATCAGCTGGATGTAATAGTTTTGACTTCACGAATACGGCATTTTTGGTAGAAATCAGGTGATGTTAAGACTGCCTTTTTTTGCAGCTGTTTTGTTGCATGAGAACTGAGGTTACTTTTAGACTACATTTCTATTAAAATGAGGTTACTGTACTTCACTGTGCTTGTCATACTTGTAGGACTAAGAAGAATTAGGAGTTTGAATCAGCTGGATGTAATAGATTTGACTTCACGAATCCGGCATTTTTGGTAGAAATCAGGTGATGTTAAGACTGCCTTTTTTTGCAGCTGTTTTGTTGCATGAGAACTAGAAAATTAATTTTTTCAATAATTAATCTTCATAATGCTCAAGATTATCGAGTCATCCACTCCTTCTTGATTTAATGCCCGGTCGTGCATTTTTCATAAGGCGGACATGAAGGACGAGCAAACAGCGTTATTTATCATGGATCACGAAGCACAAACTTGTTTTTCGAGCTCTTTTTGTCCAGATTAATTTCTCAGTTGGACGATTTCGTTAAAATAAAAGATGTGATCTATGATTATTAAGATTAAAATAGCAAAAGGAAGGTCAAAGCCGTGCTCTAAGTGCAAAGTATTTTTTTGCTTTTCTTTTTTACGTTTTTATTGGTTTTTTTTTTGGTTATGCTTTATCATTACGTATGTTTGGTACACTTGGGCACATCGGACCTCCCCAGATGAGGGTGGATTCCGAGCCACCCCCTTTCGGATAAAACATCTAAACTGGAACTGCGGGAAGGACTGTTTTTACTTTAATTTTAAAAATATAAAACAAAAACTCTTCAACGTCAAAAATCAAGAAAAAAAATGAGAATAAAAAATCTGAATTATTAATAATTATAAAAAATTTTAACAATTAATTGTTTAATATAAAATAATTATTGAGATATAATTAAGCAATAATCTAAATCAACATAAATTTGATTTAAAAAAAATTTAAATAACGAAAATGAATTTTTGAGTATAAATAAAGAAAAAATAATTTATCGATTTTATAAGGGAGATTGGGGTGAGATCTACTTGCGAAAGGGTGGAACTAAGTTCCCCTTCGTGCTTTATTTTTTAGCTTCCTCAATAGGAAGTCATCCCCTCTAACCAGTAATATTGAAAATAATGGGTCATAGTGATCCCGTAGGGTCAAAAAAGACCTTTATTTTTTGGCGCGTTCTTCTGTCCAAAGTTTCCAAAGGGCAAAAAGGGCTATTTCCCTAGCTTGTGGTATCTGTAGAGTCCTACTGGCGGCCTTAAAAAATTAACATGAAGTAAAAGGGTTTCTAAATGGAGTTCAAGGGCGTTTAAACGGGCGAGACTTTTTTTGTACGGTTGACTCTACATACACAGCCGAACATCTCAGAATTTGTGGGTGGCATTGGATTTTCTTTCGTTTCCCCAACGCAAGGTTGTCGTCGGTCGTCAAAATTCCACGGTAAGAAAACGCCTCCGCTATAAAGACGAGAGTCGAAGGCACAGAAAGCCATTCAAGTGACAAACTATGGAGACGAAGGTACAAAAAAAGTTTCGTTTGACAGTTATTTGAAAATGATTTTTTTTAATTTTTAGACGTTATTTTTTGCCATTTTGGCATCTATAGCAACAGTGAGAAGCCATGAAGTCGCCACTAGTCATCAATCTGTCGGTAAGTACTTTTATTTTCATGCCCAAAGATTATCTCAATTTCAGTCAGGGAGAAGGATGGAGATATGGCTATGGAATAGCACACGGACCGCACGGTATTGGCCACGCAGTTGGCGAATCTTTCCCTCATGGATATGGAGGTTTTGGGACGTACGCTCCATCATTTGGATACGCGCATAAGCCAATATTACCTCCTTTACCTGTAAAACCTGTCATTATTCAGGTCCCGCAGTACATCATACCTCATCACTACAATAACTATCATTATCAACCTTATGGGAACATTTTCCGTATGGGTATGGACATCTAGATATCATCATGGCCACGATGGCTACCATGGACATCACGAGCATGCTGGATATCACGGGCTCCATCATGGAGCTTACTACGACTTGTTCGGACCCAGCCATGAACACCACTAAACCTTTCCTTTTTTATTTTTTATTTATTTCTTGCTGTACATATAAAGTTCATAATTTAAAAAAGAAAATTAATTTTTATTTAACCCTATAAACTGGTAGGGGTTGAAACAAAAATTTTCGGGCGAAAAACGGAGGAAAGCGCCTAATCTACGGAAAAAGCTTCTCAAAGGTTATTATTCTTTCTTTTTGAAGGCGTTTAATTTATACCCGTATATTCTCTCCTTATAGCGGATATAAAGTGATAATATTCGATTAAGATAAATGAATGGGTGTTACCAATTTGTAAGCATTTCGCAAAAAGACGTCTGAGCGATAGTTCTGCTTCGCTTTTCTTCCTGTCGAAAAGATAATATGTCGCATATTCTGCTATATAAAGGTTTAAAATTAAACGATGGTTCATATTTAAGTTAGCTGCCTACTAAACATGTCCATTTCAGTTTTCATTGTATTAGCAGGTGAGTAAAGTCTACGTGGGTCAGTGGTCGTATATATGTTCTTTCTGATTAGTGGTTGATTTCCAGGTGTTTTGATGATGGCGTCGGCTGAAATGAAGCATAACGCGGGCGATATGCACAAAATGTTATTTTGGACAAGTCGAAACTTGACGACTCTAGGTCGAAAAGGGACGCCCAACCTATGGACGATTTTTGCCGGAAATTCGACCAGACGAAAGAGATGTTCCACGCGACCAACATCAAAAGTCTCGAGCAGCTCAAAAGCGCATGTTCGGGGCGATGCGCCAAATGCGACAACTGCCCGGGAAGCTGCGCTAAGAAAATCGCACGAGGATGCCGAGGACTTCTAAAGATATGCCGCCAACTTTAAAATACATTCGCCACTTCAGGAAAGCTGCAGGAACTTCATCAACTGAAGTTATATTCATTTTGTACCTTCATATCATAATGACAATTAAATTATGAAAAATTAATTGAACCTTCGTCTAAAAAAGCTTAAAACTCATGGAACCCACAGTCTTTCTGCAGAGAAACTACGTTTTCCTCAATTTTTTTCTTCCCAGCAACCCACTTCATGGTCTTTTGCCTAAGACTCTGGCCAAGTGGTGAGATGATTTTCAGTCCAAAATACATTTTTGCCTTCTGCGAATTAAATCGATCAGACCGTTGATTGACAAATGTCGTATTAATTATATTTTGAAACACATTTAAAAATAATCTATATTCTTTGATTGGTCATCGTCTATCTAATAGCTAATTTAGGATGGTATAAAAGCCTAAGAATCCTCATTTTCTTCAGTCTTGGGATCTGAGCTGAACTCAAAATGCGTCTCATAGTAAGTTGAAGCCTCTTTTGAATTTCTTAAGTTAATTACTGCGAATTTCAGGTTTTGCTTGGGATTTTTGGCGTGCGGTCGCAGGAGAGCTTGGAGTCTCCGGAGGTGCTCGTTTGGATCGGAGGTGGATTAGGAGTAGGCGGTGTATTAGGTGGAGGATTAGGCGGCGGATTAGGCGGTGGATTTCGGGAGGATTCGGAGGAAGCGCATTGGGTGTCGTCGCGAAGGAAACCGTTGAAAAAGTCGACCGTCCCTCCGTCACTACTGTCAAAGAAGAAAGCATCGTTTATCCTTCCAACAGGAATTCGTCGAAGTCAAAAAAGAATCCCCAGTCGTCTCCAAAGTCGAATATCACGAAGTCGAAACTCCAGTGACCACTGTCAGTCAGGTCTCCCGCAGGTCCAAGTTACCAAATTACGACGACGGAAACCAAGCCAATCTATCAGCAAACGGTCACCACCACTGGAAGCCAGATTTCGACCTCCGGAAGCCAAAAAGGCCAATACGAATTGACCAAAACAGAAGCAACCATGAGCAGACCATCACACAAACTCCCCAGGTCTACCAATACGGAAGCCAATATGAAACCGTCAAAACTGAGAAACCACAGCAAACCGCTGTCCTAGTC